>VWYK01036987.1:224-13110 GCA_013399775.1 Semnornis frantzii | reverse complement strand
TGACATTCTGTGATTCTGAGAGTCAAAGAGGAATAGCTGAGCAGGCACACACAAAGCCATAGAATCCTTTGGGTTGGAAAGGACCTTCCAGATCACTGACTGCAACCATTATCTAACTCTGCCAAGGCCAGTGTTGAACCATGCCCTTCAGCACCACAACTCTGCCTCTTGGAAGCAACCTCTAGGCATGGGGATTCAACCACCTCCCTGTGGAGGTTGTTCCAGCATTTGAGAACCCTTTCAGTGAAGAAGGTTCTTCCAACACCCAACTTAAACCACCTCTGTTGCAATTTGAAGCCCTTTTCACTTTCCTCTTTTCATTTCTTACTAGGGAGAAGAGACCAACCCAAACCTCACTCCAACTTCTTTCCACTTCTTACCCTAAACTTGTTCCAACGTCCTTTCAGGGAGTTACAAGCAAGAAGGTTTCCCCTGAGCAGCCTTTTCCCCAGGCTGAACACGCCCTGTTCCCTCAGCTGCTCCTCAACAGACTTGTTCTTTGGAGCCTTCTCCAGCTTTGCTGCCCTTCTCTGGATCTGCTCCAGCACCTCAATGTCTTTCTCATAGAGGAGGGAGCCTCATCTATGCTCTTTTCCTTTACAGGGCTCTGGACTCCCTGCTGACTGTGCACTGGAGATGCCTTCCTAAGCAGAGGCTGCAGTTTGAATGCTGCATAGCAAATGTCCCTGAAGAGACTGCAGAGAAGCCTCCTTCCCACTGCTACCATAGAATATAAACCCCAAACCTCAGCCATCTCTTCTCCCCCAGTGAGAAAACAGACGGTGGATTTGTATGGAAGGGTGGGTTTGTATAGAGGCATTTTCCTTTCTTATTCTTTTTACACAGACTGTTGGGTTTTGTTTGGTTTGGGTTTTCTTTAAACAATTAAAGGGTAATTCAAGTTGCTGAGTAACTCCTCAGTTGCTACTTGTTCATTTGTGCTTTCTGTGCCCTGAAAAAATTCTTCTCCGTGAGGGTGGTGAGGCACTGGAATAAGCTGCCCAGAGAAGCTGTGTGGGCTCCAAGACTGGAAGGGTTCCAAGCCAGGCTGGATGGGGCCTTGAGCAGCCTCATCTAGTAGGATGTGTCCCTGCCCTTGGCAGGGAGGCTGGAACTAGATGATCTATAAGATCCACTTCAATCCAAACCATTCTGTGACACCTTTTCAAAACAGGGATAATGCTACTAGAAGGCAGGCAGGAACTCTTAGTTCCTCAGCCCCACTCAGCAGTGGATCTGATACCACAGCAAGGCTAATGGTTTTACCTCAGCCGAGGTAACAGCCCATACCAAGGAGACTGCAAAAGCAAGAACCCATGCCTGATGTCACCACCTCTTTCCTAGTAGGGAAGTGAAGGGGCAAAAAGATGCAGAGTCAGCTCACCTCAGCTCTTTCCACCACTAACCTTTCTCTAGAAGGGTTTGCTTTAAGGTTTTTGCAAGCAGTAGTCGAACATTTGGAATCCTGTCAGATGCCAAGTGCAGTAAGTGTGGCAGCAGATGCACAGCAAACTGGTCCATGGGCAGGCAGTCATCTTCAATGATGAACTGGCAAGAAGACAGAAGCAACTTTGTTATATTTCAGCACAGGAGGAGGATAAAGTCCCAAGACAACTGAGCCAATAGATCCTACCACCCTCACAGCACAACCCAGCTTTGTGGTTACCACCAGCTGTAAGATATGGCACAATTCTTTGCAGAGGATGAAGCAGGTTGGGGGTAGTTAGAAGCCCACTTGACTTTGAAATCTGGCAGCTTCCCTATCTGTATTGGGTGGTGGTTTTCTTAATCACTGTACCACTTGAGAACAGGGAAGAAATGTAAAAGACCTTCCCTTTAGGTGACCCTGCTTTATCAGAGGGCGTGGACTAGATCACCTCCAGAGGTCCCTTCCAACTCTTGCTACTCTGTGAACTTTCCAAGATGAAGTTTAGTCTGTTTTCCCTAGGTACTCTATTAAGACAATAAGCATCCAATAACCCTAAAAATGTGTTTCTCAATAAGCTCAAAGCTCATTTCTCCAAATGCTTCAACAAACTGCCCCACCAGGGCACCAGTCACATTGGCTCCCAGTCTGCACCTCTGCTACCTCCTCCAAATGTGACCATTTCCTTGGAACCTCAGCTAGTTTCAACTCTTCTGCTTATTTTGTTGAGGATATGGTGGGTTTGACCAAGCTGCATTACTTTGGTACTGACAGATCCCAGTGCTTGATTTCTAAAGGGTAACCAAAAGAGTGGTAGGTTCTGCAGCATGTTAGAAGAATCCAACTTCACCCCGAGTAGCAAAGCACCTTCCCAACTCAGGAATTACTTTGCTATGCTTTTATTTCACATCCAGCATCAGATCTGGCAACCTGATGTCCAAATGCTCAAGATGCATTCAGCTCTTGTGTGAGGCAACACTGTAGAAAGCAGCCATGAAACTATTTCCTTTCAAACAAAGCTCTCAAGCACTCAGGAAAATAGTGTCAATAGACAGCTGAAGAGCTCCAGTTGCTAAGTCCTCTTTGTTCTTACCCCCACAGCCCCCAGAAGAGGAACAAAAGAAGACATTTCACCTGGCATATAAAGATGAAAGTTTGCCGACCAGACCATTTGGGGCACCTGCAGAACTTCTCCGCAAGTTCACTCGTGAGGTCTACCACGAAGGCTGACGTTGAAGACACACTGAGCTTTTTCACCATTTCACTAACCTTGAAGAAAGGAGAAGGAATACCAAATTTAGTTCTGACCACCAACCCCCAGGAGCCTGATTAGCCTGAATTCACTTGGCTTGCTTTACCAGCTTGTAAGAAATACAACGGACAGAAGACACTTTGTCTGCACAGAGGCTGAACGCGATGGGTCGCAAGTAGTCATAAATGTCCCTGGCGCTGTACAGGTCCAGAAGCAGGATCAGCTGCCTACGAGATGGAAGAAGAACCAAAGAGAGTCCATTATAATCAGGAAGGCAGCTTTAACTGGGAATGAGTTGGCAGCTTTGACTGGGAATGAGTTCATGGACACAACAGCCTCTGCCCAACACGCAGGCTGCCCAGAGAGGTTGCAAAGTCTCCTTCTCTGGAGACTTCGGAAACCCATCTGGACACGTTCCTGTGTGACCTGCCCTAGGTGATCCTGCTCTGGCATGGCTAATGTCTAGAGGTCCCTTCCACCCCTTAACATTCTATGACTTGTTCTATGGCTTTAACATTTGTAGATATCCACGGGAGGAAAACCAAACACGCAGAAAATGACTCACTCAGCCAGCTCCGCACGGAAGCGCCAGTTCCTGCTGTTGTCAGTCACCAGGAATTCCTGAAGCTGGTAGAGGTATTCCCGCCTTTTGTCCGGGTGAAGAAGCTGTAACAAGGTTACATGAAGGAATGTAGGCCTCGGGCAGCACACGGAACAAGAGCTGTAACACACAGCCTACGGAATGCTCGCTCAACGAAAGGGAATCTAGAGCAATGATGTGGCTTCCCGGGGCTACGCCCAGCCATGGCTGTGTCTGTGAAATCACAGGGGGCATACTGAAAGCAGAATCTGATCTAGACTCTGCTTTTACCCTAGGAAACAAGAGGAGTAAGAAACAAAGATGGTATTGATTAGAAAGGGTTTATCATTTCTGGCTTTCAGCTCCAAAAAATGTGGTGGCTGCAGAAAAACTCCTTAAGATGTTTGAGGAGCTGTAGAAGAGAGGTGAGAGCCATCCAAAAGCTAAACACCACCCACTGACACCTCTATATTGAATGAGCATGCACAAACCATGGAATCCTACCAGTGGGTTGGGTTGGAAGGGACCTTTAAAGGTCATCTAGTCCAACTCCCAGGCAGTCAACAGGGACATCTTCAACCGGAGCAGGTTGCTGACCTGCAATGGTCCCAGGGATTTGGCTTCTAACACCTCTAGAGTGGCTAAATCAGGGCCCCCAGAGGAAAGAAAACAGCAGCAGCAGAGATCTCCTGCAAAGTACTCTGCTATTCAACAGAGAGCTGCATGGGTTCCCACAGCTGTACTGCTGGGCAGGGTAAAAGGCAAAGCACATGCAGAGACAGGAGCGAAACACCTGACTGGACCTGGCCAGGGGCTGAACACAGACATACCTTCAGGAAGTCATGCAAGTGTTTAAGCACACCTATCCTGACTTCATCCAGATCCTTCAGGAAGCCATTGAAGACAGGAACCAGATCTACAGCTGTCAGCTGGTCTCCAAGGATGACAGCGAGCTCGTGTATGGAAAACGCCAGCGTCCGCCGAACCTTCCACTGGAACAGAAATCCATGGGTTGCAGTGGTGCCCCACCTGAGGAGCTCCACTGCTCTGCCTCTCATCTCATTTACACAGCACAGCAAGGTTTATATCCCACAGTGTTTCAGCTGGCATATTGGAGTTTCCACAATGGAAGAACTTCCAAAGAGTCATAGGATGGCTTAGGCTGGAGAGGACCCTAGAGATCATCTACTCCAATCTCCCTGCTGTGGGATATCTCTCAACTAGAGTTGGTTGCTCAAGGCTTCATCCAACCTGGCCTTCAACACCCCCAGGAAGGAGGCATCCACAGCCTCTCTGGGTAGCCTTTTCCAGAGTCTCACCACCCTCACACTGAAGAACTTCTTCCTAAGATCCAGTCTAAACCTATTCTCCCTCAGCTTCAAACCGTTCCCCTTTGTCGTGTTGCCAGACACTCTTATGGGAAGTCCCTCTCCAGCTTTCCTTTAGGTTCCCTTCAGGAAATTAGAAGGCAGCTACAAGGTTGCCCTTGGAGTTTTGTCCTTTCCAGGCTGAACACCTGCAGCTCCNATGCATCCCAGGATGGGATCTGCCTTCTGGTCTGCATGAGTGCACTGCTGGCTCGTGCTGAGCTTCTCATTAATCAACACCCTCAGTTTTTTTTCTTCCGCGCAACTCTCAACAATAAGGAAATATTTTCAATAAGGAAAAATGTTTCTGCTGTGAGGGTGCCAGAGCCCTGGAGCAGGCAGCCCAGAGAGGTTGTGGAGTCTCCTCATCTGGAGATATTCCAGACCCACCCAGACACTGCCATCCTGGGCAACTTGCTGTGGCTGACCCTGCTTTAGCAGAAGGTTTGGGCCAGATGATCTCCACAGGTCTCTTCTAACCCCACCATGCTAGAATTCTGTGATAATAGGCTGTTTCACCCACACTTGAGTGTCCAGCAGTCCAAAAGCCAGTAGAGCTTTTACTCACCCCAAACTGGGGAGGCACTCTTTAAGTATTTGTAAAAATAAAGCAGCATCTGTTCCTCAGGCAGCACTTTCCAGTTATATCAGACTTTGCTGATTCAGTCTTCGTTCAGTGTAATTGTCAGAGTAAGCCCCCAGGAGGCTACAAAGGTGATCAGAGGGCAAGAGCACCTCTCCTATGAGGACAGGTTGAGAGAATTGGGGTTCTTCAGCTCCTGGGAGACCACAGAGCAGCCTTGCAGGATTTGAAGGGGGCTACAGGACAGCTGGAGAAGGACTTTTTACAAAGGTATGGAGAGACCTGATGAGAAGTAATGGCTTTGAACTGGGAGAAGCTGAATTTAGATTAGATATTGGGAAGAAATTCTTCCCCATGAGGGTGGTGAGGCCCTGGAACAGGTTGCCCTCAGAAACTGAAAATGTTCAAAGGCAGGTTGGATGGAGCCTTGAGCAACCTGTTCTAGTAGGAGGTGTCCTTGCCCAAAGCAAGGGGGTTGGAAATAGACGACCTTTAAATTGCCTTCCAACCCAAATCATTCTATGGCATTTCTGATTCAGATTAGACTGGCAATAAAACTCTGGGTAGTTCTGAACACAGAGTAATTTGTTTTTCTCATGTTTTAAATTTGCTTGCTGGTTGTTTTTAATGACTGCAAAAGAGTTTGGAAAATATGAGCAATGGCCACACAGAAAATCACTCACTGCACATCACTGAGACCTGCTGCTCTGACAGAGCAAGCAGCAAGTGCAGGAGAGGTGAAGTTGTCTGGGAACATTTTAAGAAATAAAAAGAGCATCTCCAAAAAAGGAAACCAGGGAGGACTGGGAAACAACTGCAAAGTGCACAAAGTCACCTCCTCACCACCTGATAGCAGGGGAAATGCTGCTATTTCCAGCACTTGTTTTCAGAAGAGCCATGCTTCATGGTGCTCATGATGTTATTCCCTTATGACTGACTGGATGCAGCCCCAAAAGCCTGGCTGACTCACAGAGCTCCAGATAGATCTGCAGGAGCACAGGTCTACTCATCCCCACCAACACAGCCCAGGTTTCATAGCTGCAAAAACTGGGGAGTCATTTTGGGTGGAAAAGACCTTAAAGATCATCAGCTCCAACCATGAACCCAGCTTTGGCCCAGCTGTGCAGACAGTTTTTAATCCAGCACAGAGTCCACCTGGCTGTGCCATGGGCTGCAAGGTTCTCAAGGAGAATGCTTTCATTCTTCATACAAATAACTAAGTATCAGCACCAGAAGAGTCATCTAAAAAAGCAGGGGAGCCCAAACCCAGAGAAATCACCACTCAAGTTCAGCTCACTCCCTGTCAGAGGCTCTGAGCTTACCTGCATGTCAGAAGCCAGTGTCTCATAGGTATCTTTCAGACAGTGCCAGTTCTGTCTGCCCAAGGTGAGTGCCACCCCGGGCAGGCTGTAGGCGCAGTGCTTGGCGATCTCGGTGTCGACCGTCTGTGCGCGGGACGGATCAGTCATGGACAGATACTGATCCAGCAAGGCTTGAGGGACCACATCCTGCAGTGAGAAGAGAGGTCAGTGCTCACACTGCTTTCAACAAGTCCTCCTATGGCTTGTCAAAATTCCAGGGCACCCTGGCAAAACAGTTTGCCCCCCCCTAACTATAGAGTTCTTTAATTACAATCTGTTAGTAAGAATGCAAAACTTCTCCACTTCCTAAGTTCCTCCAAAGAAAGGGTGACCTGAGTGGGAGCTGTCTGAAAAGCTACAGATCAACACAGCAGGGGAGTGGGTGGATCACTGGCTGCTTTGGCAGATCAGGAGATTCAAGGGCTGTATTTTAGCTTTCTGCACCCATCCAGGCACACAGGCTCTGCAAACCACAAACTCACAGAACAGTGGGAGTTGGAAGGGACCCCCGGAGATCATCCCAACCCTCCTGCCAGAGCAGGTTTGCCTACAGCAGGTCGCACAGGACAGCATCCATGTGGGTCTGGGATGACTCAAGGGATAGAGATTCCAATGCTTCTCTGGGCAGTCTGTTCCAGTGCTCCACCACCCTCAATGTAAAGAAGTTTTTCCTCACGTTTAGATGCAACTTCCTATCTTCAACTTTGTGTCCATCAGCTCTTGTCCTGTCGCTGAGCACCACTGAAAAAACACTGGCCCCATCCTCCTGCCACACATCTTTAAATAAACACTGAGAAGATCCCCCCTCTGTGTTCTCTAGGCTAAACAGTCCCAGGTCCCTCAGCCTTTCCTCAGAAGAGAGATGTTTTCATGCCCTCATCATCTTCACAGCCTTTTACTGTACCCTCACAAGCAGCTCCCTGTCCTTCTTGAACTAGTGAGCCCACACATTGCCCAGGGAGGTGGTGGAGTCACCACCCCTGAAGGTGCTCAAGGAACATGTGGACATGGCATTTTGGGACATGGTTTAATGGATATGCTGGTCTTAGATGGAAGGTTGGACTCAACCTTAAAGGTCTCTTCCAACCAAAAATAGTTCCATGATTCCATCTTTAAGGTCCCTTCCAACCCAACCCATCCTATGATTCTCTTCACTAAGAATGCACTAAGATGTTAACTTCAGCACTGTGAGCTGCCATTAGTTCATCTAATGCTCTGACTCTACTTCAGCTGTTAGGGAAATGCTCTACTGCACAAGAGCATTTCCCTAACACAGGAGCTGATGTCAGCAACAAGAGGGACTGAGGCTCCCACCCAAGCAATCACAGGGTAGCACATTTCATCCTAAACGATGCAACAAACAACATTCAATTCCTCTGGGGGTTAAAAAACAGCAGAGACAGTTGGAGCTTAATGAAAGTACTTTCACAACTTCTCTGCAAAAACCTCTGTCACAGTTGTTGTCACAGAAGTTGGTTCCAGTCCAAATATTTAACAGAATATCCTCTTTCCTCAAGAACCTAATTTCCATTACAGGACAGTTTCCATAGAAAACAGAAACAAACCCAAGCAGAGTCTGGAAGACAACCATCACACCATGTAAAAACAAAATGGTGTCATCTCTTATGCATAATTAAATCCAGAAGCAACTGCTGAGTGAAGCCATTATCTCTGGAAACAGAATGACAGAAACATTCAGGTTGGCAAAGCCCCTCAGGATCACCAAGTCCAACCTAGAACCCTACTCTACAAGATTCACCTTAAACCATATCCCCAGGCACCACATACAAATGACTTAAACACATCCAGGGTTGGTGACTCCACCACCTCCCTGGGCAGCTCATTCCAGTGCCTGACCACTCTTGCTGGGAAAAAATGTCTCCAGTCTAAACCTATTCAGTCACAGGTTGAGGCCATTCCCTCTTGTTCAATCACTAATTACCTGTGAGAAGAGACCAGCAGCAGCCTCTCCACAAAGTCCTTTCAGGTAGCTGTAGACAGCCATGAGGTGTCCCCTCAGCCTCCTCTGCACTCCAGCACCTCCACATGCCTTTTGTAATGAGATGCCCAAAACCAAACACAATACTCAAGGTGTGGCCTCACCAGAGCAGTGTCCAAGGGGATAATCACCTCCCTACTCCTGCTGGACATAGCATTTCTAATTCCAACCAGGATGCCATTGACTTTCTTGGCCACCTGGGCACACTGCTCACATTGAGTTGCTTATCAATTACAGCCCCCAGGTCCCTTTCAGCTGGGCAGCTTTCCAGAGGCTGTAGCACTGCTTGGGGTTGTTGTGGCCCAAGTGCAGGACCTGGCACTCGGCCTTATTGAAGCTCATGCCATTAATACTGGCCCATCCATCCAATCTCTCCAAGTCCCTCTGTAAAGCCTTCCTACCCTCCTCATGATGATCAACACTGCTATCTAACTTGGTGTCATCTACAAACTTAAAGATAGAATATTTTAAAACTACTTATTGAAGAGGTTTGCCATGTTTAACAGAAACTGCATCAGAAATGAGTGAATGAAAGGCATAAATCCTCATCTACATAACAAAATCCCACTGATCTATGTAGAGAAAGAAGAAACACTCTCATTTACCTGTACTTTGGATTTTCTTTCTTCTTCAGGGCTGAAGCTGCTGTTGGTGCTCAAGTCTGAATCATTGTGGATATAGTGAAGTGTGGAATCCATATTCTGTGAAAAAGAGGGAAAGGGAGAAGGTCACATAAAGCACACTCATGGGTTGCCCACAAAACACATGTCAGCATCAAGAAGCACTGTTATCATCCCAGGGTCTCTCTTAAAGGAGGACATCTTCTAAGATCAAATAGCATTTTGTTACAGCCTCAACTCAAAAAGTCTGTGAGATAAACCTTTTCATTTCAAACACAAGCTCCTCTTACTCTGCTCCAGCTGGGGTTTTATGGAACAAAAAAAGGGTACCTCTGAGACTGCATTAAGGAAATTTGTAACCAAGACACAGGTCACATTGCTTGTCCCCCAAAGGCAAGGGGAGAAAGGATCCATAGCACATTTTGTTGGGTTTGTTGCTTTGGATTTGTGTTAGAAAAAGGTCACCACAAAACCACTCTCACACTTAAGAGTAGAAACTGATGAGGCTCTTTGCCTAGAGGTGATGAGTCCATAATCCTCTCTGCAGATGAGCTTCACCTTATCATGCAGAGTCCCAGTAGACCATAGCTGCTGACATGAGTCATAACCCCTCTCAGCAGTTGTATTCAAATCTATTTTAGCAATCCTTCAAGCATCCTGGCTTCATATCTGGTCTTTGAAGATAAGGACTGAGACTGTGCTGAGCAGCAGAGGCTTGATACACTACGATAAACTGTGCTGCTGTCGCCTTCCGTACCGGAGCAGCTCCCCACATGCAAAGGGCTCTGCACAATCAGCTGTGAATTCCAAGGAGTTCATGACAAATATTTTAAAAGTAGATGGGGCTGCTGTCAGGCAGAAGAGCAAAGAGGCATTTCTGCAAGATGTGAGCCAAGGTATCTATTCACAGAGGCTGCAGGGTGAGCTCTGAGGGTCAGCACAAGCACTGAGAACATGCCTGCTCTACCAGCTGCTCCGATGGGTTTGACAAGGAGAATTCTCCTGCAACCCAGAAACTTCCCCACAAAAAGCCTCCAGGATACCATCTGTCTTCCTTGGTTTGACTTCAGCTGCTACTTCCCCTTCCACGAGCTGCTTTCACAGAAGCAGCAGGTTGTAATTTTAGTCACTGAGGTATAATTACAGGTGCTGCTGAAGGGGCAGAGCTGGGAGGCAATCACAGACTGCTGCCACAACGGCCCACAGCGTCTGTCAGGCTTAGCACACAGCAGCAAGAAGGTGCCAAAGAGCCAAGGAAAGAACAGATCTGCAAGGGATTTCATAACTAAAACACATCCTCCAGAGGCTCTGAGAACCATCTCTGCAAGATTTTAGTTTGGCAATTCCTCACTCCTTTCCAACCTCCTCCCCCCCCACCAAAAGAAAGGAGAAACATTTCAGTGTTGCCTGAAGGTCAGCAGCTCTGGCCTCCTAAACAAGAGATTAGCACAGAATCATTTTGGTTAGAAAAGACCTTTCAGACCATCAAGTCCAACCATTATCTAACTCTACCAAGTCTGCTGCTAACCCATATCCTTCAGCACCACATCTCTGCATCTTTTAAAATGGGGCTGAGGACTCAACCATCTCCCTGGAGAGCTTATTCCAGTATTTGGGAACCCCTTCAGTGGAGTTTTTTTCTGATATCCAACCTAAACCTCCCCTGGTGCAACTTGAGCCCATTTCTGCTCATCCTGTCAATTGTTACTAGGGAGAAGAGACCAAGCCCCACTCCAACCTCCTTTCAGGGAGTCGTGGAGAATGAAATGGTCTCCTCTGAGCCTCCTTTTCTCCAGGCTAAACAGCCCCAGCGCTCCCTCAGCCTCACAAGAACTGTTCTCCGGACCCTTCACATCAGCTTTGGTGCTCTCCTCTGGATCTGCTCCAGCACCTCAATGTCCCCCTTGTATGAAGGCCCCAAAATTTGACTCAGTGCTCAAAGTGCAGGCAAGCAGCACTAGCTAGCCACAGCACTTCCCATGAGTTGCCCAAGTGCAACCCCAAGGGCCAGGGGTTACTCATCCATTCTGCTACCATAGAAATGCAAAGATGTCATCTCACAATCTTCCAGCTCTCAAGGGCTGAGTTTAAAATAAAACAACACAGACAAAAATACTTCACTGCCTGAACTAAGTCAAACAACTAAATTTACTGGAGGATGTTGCAGATGGGAACATTTCTAATCAGTCACTTTTAAAGTCAAGTCTCCATTCCAGAGAGGAAGAGCTTCAGTGCAGACCCACTGCAGCATCAGTTGGTATTTAAGTCAGGGCAGCTTCTCTGCTCCTGCAGAGAAGCTCCATCTGTAGTTCTTCCATGTCACATGCACACAAGCTGAGCTGAATGCTGCACAGCCAGGATACAAAAATTCTGCAGGGTTTAGCCTGAAAACTTCTTGGTACCAAAGTGGTGAACCACCAACCCTGAGATGCAAAAATCTCTGCTGCAGCCTCAAAGATCTCTCGCGTGAGGGTTCCTTTGGCTGCAGTGTAACAAGAGCTCTGTGGCTGTGCTCTATGGACCCCTGATCTGTGCACACAAAGCCCTCACCATCAAGACAAGTGGTGTTAGCATTGCCTGACAGGGCAGCTGGCCCAAACACAGAGTCCAGACTCTTCCTGGCATTTGCAGAGTCACAGAATGGTGGTGGCTGGAAGAGATATCTGGAGATCATCCAGTCCAAGCCCCTTGCTAAAGCAGGGTCACCCACAGCAGGCTGCCCAGGATCACAATGTCCAGGTGGATTGGGAATGTTTCCAGACAAGGAGACTCCATGACCTTTGTGGCAAGCCTGTTCCAGGGCTCTGGCATCCTCTCAAGAAAGCAGTTTTTCCTCATGTTCAGAGGGAGCCTCCTGGGTACCAGTTTTTGCCCACTGACCCTTGTTCTGTCACTGAGCATCACTGAAGAGTCTGCCCCCATGCTCCTACCCCTGCCATTTAGATAGTGATAAGATCCACTCCCAGTATGCTCTTCTTGAGGCTAAAAGGGTCCCCAGGTCTCTCAGCCTTTCCTCCTCACAGCAATGCTCCAGTCCCCTCAGCATCTTTGTAGCCCCTGCTGGACTCTGCAGTAATTCCCTGTTTCTCATGACCTGGGGAGCCCAGAAATGGATCCAGTACTGCAGATGTGGCCTTACTAAGGCACCTTCTTATCTCAGCCAGAGTGGAGTGCTTTTGTTTCAGTTTGCTTTGTCTTTACCCTCTACCTCCAACCAAAAAGGGAAACCAGACAACTCTCACAGCCATGCACTGGGAACACAGCTTGAGGGATTTCTGATGGCTCACATCCATTTATCAAACCTTAGAGAGAACATACAACCTAAAGAAATTTAAAATGGGACTTGGAGTAAAAATAAAAGTAACCCTCCACAAAGAAGCTTCCTCTGTGTCCTGAAATCTATCTGCTCACTTTTGCATCATTTATTTCCATTTGAATAATCTCTCTTGAACGTGTTGCTTGAACTCCTTCAGGAGCCAATGTAGGTGCAGAAGGACAAGGGAAATGTGGGTTTGCTCTCTGCTGGATGTGCAGAGCTGTGAAGGCTGTTTCAAAAGGCTGTAGTTTAACCTTTCTGAAGTGCCCAGTACCCTACTGACACACTGATATACTGAGAATTAAGACCAAACACACAGCAAAAAAAACAACCAAATAGAAACAACCCAAACCAAAAGCCCAAACCAACCAAGCCACTCCTC
>VWYK01036982.1:0-11568 GCA_013399775.1 Semnornis frantzii | reverse complement strand
CTTGAGGTCCCTTCCAAACTTACCATTCTATCATTCCATGAAGGCACTGGAAAGAATCTGGAGGGTTTTCTATCTCTTCAATCTTATTCACAATGAGAGATTTTGAGCATTTTCTCTTCTTTTTAAAACACAAGGTGTAAGACACAACACTCCACAATGCTACGCAAATATTTTTTGCATGTACATGGCCAAATTATTGTCATAGTTTTGTTTACTTTGTTGTTAACTCAGATTATTGTTCTCTTCAAAAGGCATTTTCAAAGAACCCAATCTAGGGCTCATTTAATCTTAACTACGCATGAAACCAAGAACATGACAGACTGCTTGGCTCCTTGAAGTTACAAAACAAGTGCTTTTCTGGACTAGTGCATACATTAAGATACGGCAAGTTATTCACCCAGTAGGAAGCTAGTGTAGTTCAAGGAACCTCCCATAGCTCTTTACATCAAGCATTGTTGACATGAACCGCTGTATTGGCTTTGTGTGGAGAGGTTTTGGTAACAGGAGAGAGGTTGCAAGGGTGGTTCTAGTGAGAAGTTCTAAATGTTTCGCTAGCTCCAAGTCAGAGCCAGCTCTGGCCAATGCCAATCCAATTGATGACCATGATAGTGATGACTCTGTGATAACATATGTAAGAGGGGTAACGTGGAGCAGAGGAGAATAGGAGGATGTGAGAGAAACAACTATGCAGACACCAGGAGAAGGAGGACAGTGGAGGTGTGTCAAAGCAGAGATTCTCATGCAGTCTGTGATGAAGAGTGTCAGTCTGCAGGTCATGAAGGTTAATGGAGCAATGGATGCCCACTTGCAGGCCACGGATGCTGTCCATTGAAGTAGGTGACTATGCCTACAGAAGGGCATGAGTCTGAGGGAAGCCTGTGTTGGAACAGTCTCTTTCTGAGAGGACTACACCCCACGAAAGTGACACATTAGAGCAGTTCATGAAGAGTTGCAGCACATGGGAAGGAATCATGTTGAAGAAGCTCATGGGTGACTATCTGCCATAGGAAGGACCCCCCCCCGGTGGAGCAGGGAAAGAACATGAGGAGCACTGTCTGCAACTCCCTGCAGTGTATACCACAAGAGGTATAGACTAATAAACTACTCTTGCAATCACTCACCAATTGTTTGCTGTTTCTGCTGTAAATGAAGAGAAATAGAGTATATGGAACATTACAAACTGTGTGACTTAATAAACGGTGTCCATGGAAAATTAATCCCTGATAAGACATATTCTGCATCTTTCGGATAATTACATCTCCCCAAGAAATTTATATTAGTAATTATAGATCAGAAACCCAGCCTGTGAGGCCCCATACAAAAAAACTCTAAAAGTTTCAGACCGATTTGATGCTGCCCTCCCAGTCCTGTGGTAAATTCTGCTACTGTTACAAATGCAATGGCAGGAATTGTACAAAAATTTTAATGAGATATAGATCACCACTTGCATGTTACAGCAACTAATTAGATCCACATTGTCACTACTTTGTGTGTGTGTGTGTGTGTGTGTTAAAAAAAAAAAAAAAAGGGGGGGGGGCAAAAAAGGAAAATTGTTCATTACAAGAAAATGTAATTTATGCATGAAGAGTGAACTTCAGTTTCCTCTGGGCAGTTCCACTACAAAGCCTGAGTTAGCAGTAACCTTTGATAGAATTCAGTAGAACCAGGAACATCCAAACACCGAAACTATGCAGCAGAGTTTTATTTTTTATTTTTTTAATTACATTAGCATCTTATGATTTTGCCTCCTTCTCAATGGAGTCACTCATCCTTCTGGATCAGCCATGCTACAGAAAATATGATAGCAATTTGCCACCTGCCCCTTCATTGTTACACATTCCTGAAGCTGTAATAACCCCCAATGAGACTGTGGAGAGGTTTGGATAAAAGCATTCACACAAAGTTTATCAGCGTTGCACATTCAATTTCGTGATGCACCACTGGAATCATTTAGCTGACAATAAACCTTGAGGGGAAGTCTTTGAAAGTCACAACAAGAAAACATGAGATTCAATGTGTACATCCTGGAGGTGACACTCTCTGGGTTTAAGCGGTAAAGCAATTTAAACTTTTGATTAAGTCTAATGAGCTTTAATATACCACTACATCAAATGGGAAACAGATCATATCCAGTAGCAAAAAAGCTTTGGTTTGGTTTTCTGAAGGAAATATATTGTGACTTGGTTTCACAACACACAGGACAAAGAAAGTTGGATCTCAAACCTAATTCAGCTCCCACCAGGATCACTGCCATTCTGTGTATTTATAAACAAGTCTTCTGAGTTTCATAACTCCACCTGTAAAATGGAGATGCTTTCTTTTTCCCATCATTTTAACCAACTTTTCTACTTAGTTTGCAATCCTCTTAATTCTGAATTTCTCTTATCCTTTGTCTGCAATATGGTACAGCTTAGAACCTGTCTGTGAGGCAGAGATTAACAACAAAAAAACAAAGAACCTCAAGATACCAAAGTTATTTTGAATCGTTAACAAGGTGCAGAGATCTGCATTCAAAGCACTCTCTATATCAGTTTCCCGCCCACGCTCTCCATATCAATTTCCCATCCCTACCTGTTGCTACGAGAGATTTTCTTCACAAAGCTACCCTTGAAACCCTGAAAGACTTATGAAATTAACATGAATGCATCCAGTGGGTTGTGTCTTTTGTTTTTAAACAGAATCTATAAGCAGTCATTCAGAATCTTCAGAGTAAATTCCCTTTCCTCCTGTCCTGCCTGCTAATAGACATGAAGGTTTTGTGCTTTCCTTTGAATATTTCATAACGGTCCACTTCATTCACCACAGATATTTAGCCACACAAAATCAACCTATTCAGTCCCATTCACAAGACAATTGAGTTTGCCGTCATTGTCCAGCAAAGGTATTACAGCTTATCATTAGAGATAGTTGGACAAACAGGACTATACTACTCAGAAGTGAGGTTTCATAAACCTTATTGCACCACAAGAAGCACTAATCCAAAATGGAGCTCAACTACCTTAAGTTAGATACAAGATCAGAAGGAAAGGCAACAACAAAGCTAAGATTTTGAAGTCCCATCTTTATTCACTAGGCCATAGAATATGCACATGCTTATACAAGTATTTTTATTAAGACACTTCTCCACTGAGGAGGTTGCAGTTGCCCCAGAGAAGGGCAACAAAGCTGCTAAAGAGTCTAGTGAACAAGTCCTGTGAGGAGCTGCTGAGGGGAGAATTCATTTCTCCCTGCAACTACCTGAGAGGAGGTTGTAGCAAGATGGGTGTTGGTCTGTTCTACTAAGCAGCAAGTGACAGGATGAGAGGAAACAGCCTCAGGCTGGACTAGGAGAGGTTTAGGTTGGACATCAGGAAAAATATCTTCACTGAAAGAGTTATCAAGCACTGAAACAGGCTGCCCAGGGAAGCAGCTGAATCTTCATTCCTGAAGTGTTTAAAAGATCTGTAGACACTGTGCATAGATACACAGTGGACGTGGTCGTGTTAGGTTGATGGCTGGATTTGATATCTCAAAGGTCTTTTCCAGCCTAAATTACTTTGATACTAAAAAGTTGATTACTAAAACTGAAGAACAACCCAAGCAACCCATCAGTCACAATCTGGATGGTCAGGATGGCCTTGTTGCTGCAACTGAGACTGTCGTTACAGTTCTCAAAGCCGTGGTCATATGAACATAACATGCTGAACTTTGACAAAAGTAGTGGGAAGCCAGAGAGCCATTGCCTTGGGTAAAAGGAGAGGAAGCAACAGAAATACCTATTTTGAAGAGGTCAAACACTGTAGATTGAGACAGCACATCCATTTGTTTACCATACTAGCACATTCTTATTTGTTTCAATAGTCCTCAGTAATTCCATCCCAGTCCCTCCATGGGCAGGGTCATAGTATCCAGATTTGTGCCAAGCTATACTGCATAAACAGAAGCTCTTTGCATGCCTACAATTAAGTCCATGTTTGAGTGCTTTGCTGGAGCAGGTCCAGTGCCATCTTCAGAAGCAAGCACTTAATATGAGACAAAGCACTTGGCATGTAGATATTTTTTTTTTTAACATTTAGAAGTATTATACATGCTCTGCCACTATCCTGTAAGGACAAATCCCACTGTAGGCAACAGGGACTATCAAAAATACCAGTTGATAGTCATATTGAGACAAATTCTAATCTAGAACAAGGCACCCTATTGTTTGTGAGACAAGCACAGTATGCGCTGAACTGAGCAACTGTGAGCCACTCTTTCATCCACTGCGGATTTTATTAAGTTCTTCTTAAGAGGAAACCATTAGGTAAAAGCTGTATTGAGTCTGCAGGAGCAGGGGGTGCAGATGGCCAATGCATCACAGAAAAGCTGAGCACCCTTCTGGCTACATGCAGAGATCTGGAATATATGAACAGGATGATTTGGACCAGTTGGCTTAAGTCAGAAATAAACTGCCAGCAATGACCAAATTTTGAGAACAATCTCATGTTAAAGTGGAACACTGCACAGTATTTTTTTGTATACCTGAAGTAGTTTGGTATCAGGGCATCACAAGAGCTATACAGTTTATTTAAAGATATATTTTTTCCTAACTGAATCTTGAGTGAGTCATCAATCACTGAGCTATTTTGTGCTGGTTTTTCTCTATCAAGAACTAGCATTAAACTTTGTCTAACCACTTATGGCAGCCTTTTTCAAACATTTTCCAAATGCAGCTGACTTTGCCTCATCTGTCTTCCTGCCATCCTTCCATTCCCTCCAGTCCTCCTCTTCCCCACGCATCAGCACCTCCATTTCTCCTCAGCAAGGGAACAAAACCAGGCTGCAATTACTGTCTGCAAGTATTTATTCCCTCCCACACCTTAATGGAACCAAACTGCTGATCTTTCCCTAACCCTAAAATAGGTTTCAATCCTCAGTTGAAAAAAATACTGATTTACTAAACAGAGTAGTCTCCAAACACCGCAGTACCAACCCATACCACACACTTCAGTGTTAACAAGTTAAAAAAAACAACATTTAAATGCTTCTCTTTACTACTATTTCAACTTCTATATATGCAGGACAAAAATAACTATAGATGGGGTATGGAGGTGGTGCAAAAATGAAGCATTTGAGCAGGAAGAGCCTACACTCTACGTGAAGAATAGGCCCACAACTAAGATTCATACACTATTCTACTACTGAGAAAAAAAAACAAACAAAAACATCATGACAAAGCCTATGCCTACACTGCCTTTAAATCAGCCCAGTAACCTCAGTTCCTGAAACAGCAAAAGCTTGGTTTTGCTGTTAGTACCATGAAGGAAATGTATGCTTATTAGCAAAGCATGATTAATTCCACATACTGTTTAGGATGTTTCCTGTTTAAGATTCTTAAATGTCTTCAAATCTTTCTATGCAAACCCCACAAACAGGCAATGTTAAATTCTTTTTCACTTCAGATTTTGGTATTTGAGTACGATCTGTGTATATGGGTGGGTGAAACAGAGTGCAAAAGCAGGTAAAGGTTCCTTCCTTGGAGCAGAGTTAGCAAATTACTTTGTGCTTATAGAAGTAGAGGTCACTGAAAAAGATGTGGAGAGTCAGACATATCAAGCAATAACAAAGAGATACAGTATTTTGTAACTCACTCAATCTCTCTGCCTTCGAGAGCCAGGAAACAGGAGAGAAGAAAATTGTTCCCTATCTTCAGCACAAAGTCAAATGAGTATCCATTAAAATGAGCAGCTTGGAATGCACCTTAATGCCATCTTACGTCTAGTTACCTGGAGAGGTGCTAGGCAATCAGTCATCTAATCGAACCTCTCGCGTGCCATACCTGCTATGCACAGTGAAAAATGAACTAAACTGAATGACATAAATCAATTACTTTGATTTTAGGAATATATCAGAAAAATAATATGAAACAATTATCAAGCAAGGAAGAAGTAGCAATTAGTCACCAAATCACTACAGCATTTATTCTCTGATCAAACATGTTCGATGTAAATCAGCAAACTACAGGGATGGGTGAGTTTGGTAGATTTGGTATTTTCTATTGGTTTGAGAAGCCTACCTCAAAAGCAAAATGTGTAGAGGAAATCAAATTATTTTTATTTACACCTGCTAGATTTCCTGGTATTAGCCACAGACTTAAACAGACCTCCTAATGTATGTTTAAATTCATATTTCTGCAATTCCTTAGTTGTATCACTTGTAATATATCCTGTTACACACTGCTCAAGAATTAGGCCCATCATAGGTAATTCAGTCAAAGAATTAATGAGCTAACAATTTCAACAGCTTATACATTTGAAGGAAGTTTTAGAAAGTATTCATGTGAGCAGCTGTTGTAGAAAGAACCCACAGAAGGGTGATGACAGCTGATGATGATAGCTTCTTCCTGTGACGTAGATAAATCAGATTGTAGAAAAGGCTTCTGTGCTTATCTAAGGATTAAAGTATCCTAATTTGTATCTACAATATGAATTTACACCACATTAATCGGTCTAATTTTCAACTAACTTCAAAATTAATATAGTGTTTTCCATTCAAAATAGGCCTGTCATAAATGTCAGTTACACATAAGAACAAAGACTAAAACATCTGCTTATCTTCCAATAAGCATCCAGGCAGAAAGGGACCTGGGGGTGCTGGTAGATAGTAGCTGAACATGAGCCAGCAGGGTGCCCAGGTGGCCAGGAGAGCCAATGGCATCCTGGCATGGATCAGGAGTAGTGTGGCCAGCAGGAGCAGGGAGATTATTATACCTCTGTACTCAGCACTGGTCAGACCACACCTTGAGTCCTGTGTCCAGTTTTCAATTCAAGAACAATGTTGAGGTACTGGAACATGACCAGAGAAGGGCAGCAAGGCTGGTGAGGGGTCTGGAGCACAGCCCTGTGAGGAGAGGCTGAGGGAGCTGGGGGTGTGCAGCCTGCAGAAGAGGAGGCTCAGGGCAGACCTCATTGCTGTCTACAGCTACCTGAAAGGAGGTTGTAGCCAGGTGGGATTGGGCTCTGCTGCTAGGTACTCAGTGACAGAACGAGGGGACGCAGTCTCAAGTTGTGCCAGGGGAGGTATAGGCTGGATGTTAGGAGGAAGTTATCGACGGAGAGGGTGATTGGCATTGGAATGGGCTGCCCAGGGAAGTGGTGGAGTTGCCATCCCTGGAGGGGTTGAAGAAAAGACTGGATGGGACACTTAGTGCCATGGTCTAGTTGATTGACTAGGGCTGGGTGATAGGTTGGAGTGGATGAGCTTGGAGGTCTTGTCAATCTGATTGATTCTGTGATTCTGTGATTTCTTACTTTAACAAAAAAACCCCCACCTTTTCATTTGCACAGAGCAAGCAACCAACATCATATTTAAGACAGTACATTTTGCAGTGGCAAGTTACACAAGGATTAGTACTAATATATCACTGACTGAGACAGAGGAGAAAAAAATAAAACCAACAAAACAGCAGAGATCTTTAGAGGAGGTTAACTTCCATAAGAGCACCAACAGAGCTCCAGTCTGCAGGTTTGAAACTGATCACTTCTGAAAAAGATGTCTCTGCACCATGCAATGCCAGCGTTTTAGTCAGCAGGCCAAGGAGTGGTCCAGGGCTGGTTTGCAGCCCCATTACACAAGGAGAGTGGGAACAGCTGCTCAGATGGCAGAGCCAGCATAAAACCAGAAGCTTCTCCCAGTATCTGTCACCTGATGTTTGAAACCTAGGACATGGTTCTGTTCATACAAA
Source organism: Semnornis frantzii (assembly GCA_013399775.1). Classification (NCBI taxonomy): domain Eukaryota; kingdom Metazoa; phylum Chordata; class Aves; order Piciformes; family Ramphastidae; genus Semnornis; species Semnornis frantzii. Next base: position 3,866 of record VWYK01036982.1, on the reverse strand, counting down.
ATGAAGCTGCAGCCCGGTTTCCTGAACTGATAGGAGCAGCTCAGAGCAGCTGCTATTGCTCCTGTAACATCACAGGCTATAAGGCAGAGCCTCTAAATAGGCTCCAGATCTCACAAACACAAAGATGGGATCATCCTACCTACATGGCCCATAAGGACTGAAATCTGCTGAACGAAATTCCCAGGTGACCAGAGGAAAAAATCTGAAACTTCTTCTGTATAGGAAAGCAAAATAAAAGCCAACAAACTGACCGAGGGGAAGTTCCCTCCAAGCACCACATCTGGCAACTGATTTAGATCTTTACCAATATAATTTATTTGTATCTACACACTTCTAAAAATTCCTAGGAATGCTCTACAGAACTAACTTTCCTAGTCTCTTCTCTTCCCAGGAAGGCTTTGTTTTACCAAAGTTGCAGACTAAATAAATAAGACTGCCAGTCAGACTGTTCTAAGTCATTATATGCCTATTTAATATGTTCAAGACAAACATTTTTTCCCCCTATACTGAATGAGCATTCTTTTTTTTTTTTTACTTCATCATGAGTCTCTATTAAGCTCATTTTAATGTTTTTGCCATCTTGGGTTCCATTTCCTACATCCCCGCAAGGCTGCATCTCATCACACATCCAATTTGTCATTTTGGTTTGAGTCATTAATCTTTACCTTCCTTCAAAAGATAACCCGTGTTTAATAGCTATGTTATATAATCTGCATCGAGGTGCAAACTCCAAGAGAACATTGTAGCTACACCAAATTTAATCATGCATCCAAATTTTATTTTTAAGAGGCCGAAAGTTCTCTCTGTAGCAGCAAGAGCTAGCAATACATTCTAAATAATTTGCGCTTGAGTCCTGGGAGAAATAAAAGAACACAATCAGTTCCCTCATGTCCCTTTCCCCCAGGCCAGTAAATATTATCTTTAAGCAATAAAGATAAGGATGCAGTTTTTAAAAGACATTAGAATTGATAAATATTTACTGACCCAAAATCATCCTCCCAAAGAGGTAAAACACTTATAGATGATTCGCTTGTCAAATGAATAAATGAGCCTTAAGCTGATCTTGCATACCTTGGGGCAGAATTTAATCTGTGTTAAGCAGCACATCTCCAAGTATTTCTCCAACTACCTGCCAATACTTAATTGCCCCTTAACTACTGGTAGCATAGCTTAAGTACTACCAAGCAGCAGCGAGACACTGAGACATACCACCAAGAACCAAGTTACTTTCATAAACTGACATGTTTATCAGCTTTGTCTGAAAGCTTCATAAATATTTTCTACTGTACTCCAACAACAGTCTCTTCCATTCAATATCTCAGCTGGCTAGTGCACCCAAACACTACCTCACAAATCACTCTAGGATTCTCCAGATCATTAAAATTAACGAGATAACACAGAGCTTTTTCTTCTCTTTTTTGACTAAACTCTCAAAATAACTATGAAGCTGCAAGGCACTTGTAGAGTTTCCGTAATGTGGTGCACAAAATAGATAGATAGACCCAAAAAAGGGGGAAAAAAGCTTTCACCTGAAATAAAATTTGAGTGTTGGCAGTCCTAAGCATGCACTGTATAGGGCTAGAGAATTAACTTCTGGAAAACCTTACATCTATGCTGCACTCAGGGTGCTCTGCATGTAGGCTTGGTCTCAATTTCACTAAAAGTGAGAAAAGTACCCACGCTGGTCATGGATTATACACAGAAGAAAACATGAGTGGAGTCACAATGTAAACTTGTAAAGAAAACTCCTACACTCTAAATTGCTTCAGCTCCAGACAATAACTGCATCCCAGAATACCAGAGTAGGTCCTGCAGCAAGAATCCCTCTATAGACTGTTATCTTGGTATGTTTTGTATACAACAGAGCATCGTGCAGCTCCAAAGTATTAAGACCATCATGTTTCCAGAATTATCTAATAAACCAGGGATTTTATAGATAAAAATTACTTATGTGTTCAGTCAGAGGCATAGATAAGCATGAGTGCCAATGTTGATTTACCCATGAGGATTACAGTCAGTTACAGAAATCTCTTAGTGATCTAGGCCTAGCTGATTTTCATGTCTGGGTTGATGAAAAGCTCAAAATGAGCCTGCAGTGTGAGTGCAGCCCAGACAGCCAACCAAGTCAAGGGCTGCAGCAAAAGCAGTGTGGCCAGCATGGCAAGGGAGGGGATTCTCTCCCTTTACTCTGCTCTCATCAGACCCCATCTGCAGTACTGTGTGCAGTTCTGGAGCCCCCAGCACAGGAAGGACATGGAAGTGTTGGAGCAGGTCCAGAGAAGGCCATGAAGATGCTCAGAGGGCTCCAGCAGCTCTGCTATGAGGACAGGCTGAGAGAGTTGGAGCTCTGCAGCCTGGAGAAGAGAAGGCTTCCAGGAGACCTTAGAGTAGCCTTCCAGGATGTGAAGGGGGCCTACAGGAAGGCTGGGGAAGGATTGTTTACAAGGTCTTGTAATGACAGGATGAGGGACAATAGGTTTGAACTGGCAGAGGGGAGATTTAGACTGGATGTTAGGAGGAAGTTCTTTCCAGTGAGGGTGGTGAGACACTGGCACAGGTTGCCCAGGGAGGTTGTGGCTGCTCCCTCCCTGCAGTTGTTCAAGGAGGAGGCCTTGAGTGCCCTGTCCTAGTGGGAGGTGTCCCTGCCTATGGCAGGGGGTTGAAGCTAACTGATCCTTGATGTCCCTTCCAACCTTACCATTCTATGATTCAGGCTCCGCTCAGTGCATACGATGTATAGCACATCTCTCATGAGTCATAATTGACAGAGCTATAATTTCCTTGAACTTTACAACACATACTCTCAAAATGCCCAATTTCTTTCTGGAATGTGTTAAGTGACTACTTTATTCAAAATGTTGCTTGCTTAGAAGTTCTTCTAAGTGAAAACTGAGATGCTCATGACCTCTGATGATCGTGGAAAACAAATTGTGAAGTATCACAGAACCATGACAAAAGCAAAGGTTTTTAGCTCTGTCTTTTTTTCTAATTTCTAATACACTTCAGTGGTAAATAGAAAACGACTATTTACTGGAAACACTTCCTTTTTTGTGTCTGTACTCATCTGAGTCTTCTTGATGGATTTTAACGTTATCCTTCACACTAGGTTAACCTCTCTCACTCTAAAAGATCAATTATTCCTCTCAGTAAAACATGTTTACCTATAAATGCTTAAGACAAGGATGGAGAAGATACAAAGCCTTTGTGATTAAATAATGAAATTTCATGATGTAGGACATTATCAGGTAAAGCTAAAAACATTCCTTAACTGTCCATTTTGGCATCAATGGTAAGCACTGTTACTTTATTTTAGAAATGGAAAAACTGCAGTGTCTTGGGCTTAGTAACTGGCACTGAGGTAAACACATTCATATGCATCTACAAGTCAGAGGAACAAATACATATTCTGGAATTAATTATGCTTTCAGAAAAATCAAGCCCTGCTGATCCAGGATTTAACCTGTATGACAGATGGAAGAGACTGTCAGTGACTTCACTTCGCTTCAGATTCATTATGTCCTGCTCATATAAATTATCACAGGACAGAGGCAAGTACTTACAGCATCAGCACTGACTTGTCTCCCTAACAGGTGATTTCAGGAATGACCTAATGGCTGGAAAATAAGCCTCTTAATTTCAGGACCTCTTTATGTTACAGAATTTTAAAAGCAATGTGGGATGAAAGCGGACACCAGAAATATTTTACATTGCTTCCAGAGTACTTTTTTTTTGGTGAAAATATCACCCTCATACCAGAAAGAGTAAATTTTATCTGTGTTTTTAGAAAATATTTATTCTAGGTCTCAAGACTTTCAATTTAAAAAATGCAATGTTTAAAGTAGAGAGACGTGTGCCCAGGCCAACCT
>VWYK01036980.1:9564-22895 GCA_013399775.1 Semnornis frantzii | reverse complement strand
TGGATATTAGGAAAAAATTTTCCACAGCATGGATCAGGCATGGGAACAGGCTGGTGGTGGTGGAGTCACCAACACTGGATGTGTTCAAAGGTCATTTGGATGTGGTGCTTGGGACATGGTTTAGGTTGCATCTTGTAGAGTATGGATATGGGTTGGGCTTGATCATCCCGCGGGGCTTTTCCAACCTGAATGTTTCTGTGATTCTGTGGTCTAACTACCCTTGGAGTCCCTTGGGATCTGCAGCCTGTTCCACCCAAACAGGAAGATTTCCCTAACACTGCTTTCCTGTGCAATGGCTGCAGTTGCCATGGAAGAGTTAGATAAGGATTTGTGGGAAGGGATGTGATCTCTGTCATTGCAGATAAGAAGCAAAATATCTGTGGTTTGCACCTGGCTGTTCACAGCCTATGCCTCTGCCAGCAATGAGCCAGCAATGGGCACTGCCAGCCCAGAAGGGGTAGCCTGGGTTGCATCCAAAGTATCGTGGCCAGAGATAAGAGAGAAGATATCCTGCCCTGCTCTGCTGAGACCCCACCTGCAGTGCTGTGTCCAGCTATGGAACCCTCAACCAAAGCTCTTGGTAAAGTAACAGATCAGTACTGACATGAAAACCACCACAGCCCTTTCCCAGATCAAATACAGGTGATGTGAGGTGCAGGAGGTGACAAATGTGTGGTCATCTGTGGTAGCTCAGAGAGACAATCTGGTGTGTGGAAGGCAGGGGAGGAGCAGCAGAGGGTCCCATGGGCTGTTTGAGAATGGGAAATCTGCTGAGAGGTGGTGAGGGCTTACCTCAGCTCAGACCTTGCCTGATGGCTGGTGGTTGTCACTACAAACCAGAACTGGCCTTGCAAAGTCAGCTGTGAAGCCCAAAGGCAAGCTGCCAAGCACTCCCAAGGAGCTTTAAAAACATGCCCCAGCAGGTGCCACGAGTTTCTGGCCCCTGTGCACCAAGACCAATGCCTGGGACAGTTCCCAGTCTGGTTTCTCATCTAGTTGTTTCTCCTAGTTGTAAATCATATCCCTAACACGCCAGACTTGAAGCACTGGAGAGAAACTGGTCAGCTAATTACAGATGGGATCCTCACTTTGGGGAGCTGCTCCTCTTTTGGGAACTGCTGGCTGAGAGAATATCCCATCACAGGCAGGCTCACTTCTAAGGGCAAGGTGTTGAAGAAGGAAACAGCTGGAGACATCCCCACCTCTAACTTCCACCTTTCTTCCAGAGTTTCCTCTATCGACAGCAGAAGCATCCCAACCATTCACCATCATGGGTGCTGCCCCAGGCTGGCTCATGAGCTCATGCAGTGAGGCTTTCTCCATTTGGGCTTTTCAGCTGCTACGCAGACACCTCAGCAGAATGGGGCAAGAACTCTTTAGTGATAGTTCACAGACTGACAGGATGTCAGGGGTTGGAAGGGACCCAAAGAGATCATCCAGTCCAAACCCCCTGACACACCAGGACCAGACAATCTAGCTCAGGTCACACAGGAACACATCCAGACAGGCCTTCAGAGGCTCCAGAGAAGGAGACTCCACAACCTCTCTGGGCAGCCTGTGCCAGTGCTCTGGGACCCTTACAGCAAAGAAGTTCTCCCTTGTGTTGAGCTGGAATCTCCTGTGCTGCAGCTTCCATCCATTGCTCCTTGTGATATCCCAGGGAGCAAGTGAGCAGAGCCTGTCCCTCCCTTCCTGACCCCCAGCCCTCAGATATTTATAGACATTTATTAAATCCCCTTTCAATCTTCTCCAGAATAAGCAGCCCCAGGTCCCCCAGCCTCGGCAGTGCTCCAGTCCCCTAATCATCCTTGTAGCCCTCCACTGGACCTTCTTATTTGTAGTTGTTCCTCCATTCTGAGAGGAAGGATATGCTAGAGGGCCTCTTAAGGCACTGCTCAGCCCTATTTGCTATGATTTCTGGCTATGGTTGAAATTTTCAATCTCTAAAGATCATTGACTGACACCAGGCGACTTTTTACACTGATTACAATCACAACACCACAACAAAAACCCCAGCAAGAGCAAGGAAAAAACCCTTCAATAGCCCTAAGCCACTGATACTGCTTTATAGGAAATCTAAAGTCTTATTCAGTCTCAATTCTATTGAATGCATAAAAATATTTGCTGAGGAGTTGCAGTGGATTTTAAAAGCACAGCTTAACAGAGGAGATAAATTTTGTGTTGCGTTTCAAATAATTCCTCAGCAGAGGATCCCTTTTCTGTACTCCAGAATTTGTTGTCTCTCACATCTGATTCTTCTACAGTTAATAACACTTTGAAAATGTTCTGCCTGCAAAATCTTGGCCTTCTTTTGCCTTGCTCAAATTTAGTGGCCTCTGCAGCTGGCACGCAAGGTGGGACCTTCCCTTTTCTCACAGTGAGGTCAGCATCCCCGTGAGGATTTGCAAGAGCTTTTTCCTAAGCCCTGTAAAATCCACGATCTTCCAAGAGGATGAGAGAGTGAGAAACCTTTTGCCCACTTTCTCCTCAGCCAAAAAACAGTTCAAAGGAGGAGAAAGAATGATAAACAGAGGGGATGATGAAGAAGGAGAGCTAGAAGCAGCTACCATCCTGGCATCATACAGAATGCTTCTGGCCTGCGTTTGGGATGAAGATCTCTGCCCTGGTGAGACCCCATCTTGAGTACTGCCTTCATTTTTGGGCTCCCCAGTTTAAGAGGGGCAGGGATCTGCTGGAGAAATTCAAGCAGAGTGCTACAAGGATGATTAAGGGACTGGAACATTGCCTGATGAGGAGAGGCTGAGGGACCTGGGTCTGCTTAGCCTGCAGAAGAGAAGAATGAGAGGGGATTTAATCAATGTCTATAAATATCTGAGGGCTGGGGGTCAGGAAGGGAGGGACAGGCTCTGCTCACTTGCTCCCTGGGATATCACAAGGAGCAATGGATGGAAGCTGCAGCACAGGAGATTCCAGCTCAACACAAGGGAGAACTTCTTTGCTGTAAGGGTCCCAGAGCACTGGCACAGGCTGCCCAGAGAGGTTGTGGAGTCTCCTTCTCTGGAGCCTCTGAAGGCCTGTCTGGATGTGTTCCTGTGTGACCTGAGCTAGATTGTCTGGTCCTGGTGTGTCAGGGGGTTTGGACTGGATGATCTCTTTGGGTCCCTTCCAACCCCTGACATCCTGTGGTCACAGAACCACAGAACTGCTGAGGTTGGAGGAGACTTTTGAGATCACCAAGTCCAACCACTCACCTCAAGCTCACAATGCCACCACTGCTGCAGAGGCACCCGCACTGAACCACATCCCTCAGCACCACAACCAGACGGCATTTAAAGGTAGGAGCCTGTAAAGGTAAAGGTACAAGGAACAAGCATAAAGTCTTCCCCAGTGAATGGTGACATCCCTGCACTGACAGCTCCCTCTTCCATCCATTCATCATTCACCTTTGCTCAGGCCCAACCCTTTTCAGCAAGACAAGCTCAGAAGATCAGTTGAAAATTTGGTGGGAGTCTGTGGGACCACTCAGGCAAGACCAACTCTGCCTGTCACTCCTGGCCAAGGTTTATGTTCTTAACTGCTGCCCAGCAGTTGACCCTTTAAGACTTTGCTTTCCTGACATTTCCTAATGTCAAATCTGAACTTTATTCACTGCAGCCTTCCTGTCATGCAATCAACCACAGAGGAGGGGAACAAATGGTTTCCTTTCCTGTTGCATAGCTGAAGACCATCACAGCCCTTCTCCATTTACCCTTTTCTCTTTTCCCCTGGAGAAAAATCAATTCCAAACAATTCTAATGGATCCAGCCCTGTCTTCAAAGGTCCATTCTAGTTTTTGCTGCTTTCCACTGGTTCTCCTCCTCTTTGAAAGCAGATGCCCAAAAAAAACCCAGAAGGAAAACATCAGCTGCAGCCTTGCCTCTGCTGAGCAGAGCAGAAGGGTTGCCTCATGCCCTTGCAGACAACATTTCTGCTTACACACAAGTTTCAGCTCCAAGAGACTTTGCACTAAAGCATGGTGCTGCTGACTCACATCCATCTTGTGACAGGAGACCCCATGGATCCTTTCCTGTACAACCCTGGGCTACATTTTTGCTTCCAATCTTGTGCCTGCAACTCTATTTTCAGACACACAGGGAACCTTCTCCTTTCAAGAAACTTGCATCATCTTTCATAGAATCATAGACAAGCTTAAACTGGGAGGGACCTCAGAGATCATCTGCTCCAACTTCCTCACCATGCCCAGGGACACCTCTCAGCTAGACTCAGCTGCTCAAGGCCTCATCCAGCCTGGCCTGCAACACCCCCAGGCAGGAGGCAGTCACAGCCTCCCTGGGGAGCCTGGGCTCACCACCCTTGGACTGAAGAACTTCTTCCTCAGCTCCAGTCTCACCCTGCTCTGCCTCAGCTCCAAACCATTCCCCCTTTGCCTGTCTCCAGCCCCCTCAGCACAAGTCCCTCTGCAGCCTTCCTGCAGGATCCCTTCAGCTCTTGGCAGGCAGCTCTGAGGTCCCCATGAACCTTCTCCTCTGCAGGCTGCACAACCCCAGCTGCCTCAGCCTGTGCTCACAGCAGAGCTGCTCCAGCCCTTGGATCATCTTTGTGGCCTACTCTGGACTCTGTCCAGCAGCTCTGTGTCCTTCTTATGAACAAATTAAGTGGGGTTTTCTTTTCCTTTATTAAATGTCATTCACTTCTGCCCCCAGGCTGCTCCTTCAACTTGTAAATATCATTGGGTATTATAATCCTGTCCTCCAAAATAAAGTTTTAAGCTCCTCCTAGCCTGCGGCTGCCAAGGCTCATGGCAAACAATGACCCCAGGAGACTTCTGAGCACAGCTGTTAGTTGTTAACCTTTTCTTGAGCTGCATCACCTGTGGGTCACTTTTGGAAGGCCTATGGCATCCTGGGCTGCATTAAAAGCAGTATGGCCAGCAGCTGGGGAGAGCAGATTCTGCCTCTTTGTCCTGCTCTGGGGAGACCTCACTTGGAGTACTGTGTCCAGTTCTGGAGCCCTCAATGTAGGTAGGATATGGACCTGATGGAGAGGGGCCACAGGAAGGCCACAAAAATGCTCGGGAGGGTAGAACACCTCTGTTATGAGGACAGGCTGAGTGAGCTGGGGGTGTTCAGCTTGGAGAAGAAAAGCCTTTGGGGACACCTAATAGCTGCCTGCCAGTACCTGAAGGGGCTACAAGGCTGCAGAGGGACTTCCCAAAGGCCTGAGGGGACAGGATGAGAGGCAGTGCTTTGAAATGAGAGCAGAGTGGATTGAGGAACAAGTTCTGCACCATGAGGGTGCTGGAACACTGCAACAGGTTGCCCAGGGAGGTGGTTGGGGTCTCATGCATGGAGATATTCAAGGTGAAGCTTGACAAGGCACTGGGCAACCTGATATAGTGTAGGATGTCCCTGCTGACTGCAGAGGGGGTTGGACTGGATGAGCTTTGGAGGTCCCTTCCAGCCCAGGGTACTCTGTGATTGCCGTTAAACAAAATTTAAAAAGGACTAGGCCTAGGTGCTGTTAGATCTAGGCTCCAACAGAGAGCTCAAGAATGAGATCTGGTTACAGAAGTGTGTGCTGGGCCAGACAGCGGCTCAAAGAGCAGCACAAGAACCATCCAAGAATCATCACTAAGGAACTTGCCTGCTGGTGGATCAGCAGAAACACCACCAACCCAATCTGATCCTTCCCAGAACCAACACAGCAGAGTGAAGGCTTAGGGGAAGCAGAAACTGTCTCAGCCAAGCTCCTGTCTGACTGGAATGTTTGTCCCTGTATCCTTCAGGGGCACCTTTCTCCAGCACCATTCAAGGAAAAGCAAGCTCTTGCATTTAGTGTGTCCTGCTAATTAAAACCAATTATTGTTGTAATTAAAATACTTCCACTGCTCTCTGGTGGCAAAGGTAGAGTATATCTTGGGTCTCTGTTAGCTCAGAGTGTGAGCACTGAGGAGATGATTTGGCAGGAGCTATCTTTGTAGCCTCTGGACACAAGCTGAAAGTTCTCTTGCTTAATATCATTAGCTTAATTAATTTGGCTAACCTAATTAATCACACTTTCATTGAAAGCAATGACAAAACCAACTAAGCACAGCTTTTGTGTAGATAATGGACAAAAAAAAAAAAAAAAAAAAAAGCTCATTAAAAGATTGTTCATACCCAGAAAACTTGGAAAAAGATTTCTCTATAAAATTGGGGTTTTTTTCTGTGCCAAGCCTGACTTTCACTCCTTTGTCTTTTTGATTCCTCTCAGACAACTGCAGAAGCAAAAAAAAACCCCTCAGCTTGCAGCCTGTAGGCACTGAACACCCTGCAGCACTGAGCTGGCTTCTCAGCCTCTCACGTCCTGTTGCCATGCAGAAGTCTCCTCAGCACAAGCCAAAATGGGGAAGTGTGACAGAGACACCAAAACCAGTTGCCAGAATGACAAATAAGGAGTTAAACTTGGGTCAGCTTTTAACTTTCTTTGAAGACTTGCTCATGGAAAGCAGCTGTGGAGCCAGAGAGGAAAGAGAGGTCAAGCAGCAGCAGGGAGGGTTCAAGACTGGGCTGAAGAGCAGAGCAGCTTTCAGGTTACCCCAGGTGGAGTTAACATCTTTCCCTGCCTCCTTGCGAACAGCTCATTGCAAAGGGTTTAGTACCTGACAAATCATTAATTTCACAGCATAACTGCACAGATCTTCAGCTCTGGGAAACAGAGATATTATTCTTTTCTCACCAGCGGTATTCCAAATTATGGGAGAGCAAGGAGAACTAGACATAGGCATAAACAGATGCTTAGTCAGAGTCCTTTAAATGAGCAAGCATTTGGAAAACAAATTTCTTCTATTCCAAAATCGATTTTAATTTCATATATATATATATATCTGTATCAACCAAGCTAGCACCAGTGTGCTTGCAAAGGAAGACTCCAAGATCATAGAATCATAGTATGGTTTAGGCTGGAAGTGACCTCAAAGCTCATCCAGTTCCAACTCCCTGCCATAGGCAGGGACACCTCCCACTAGAACAGGTCACTCCAGGCCTTGAACACCTCCAGGGAGGGAGCAGCCACAACCTCCCTGGGCAACCTGTGCCAGTGGCTCACCACCCTCACTGTAAAGATGCTTGTCTCTAGATGTGTTTGAACCTTCTTTTCCACAGGTAAGGACTGGAATTTGTGGAACTGGGTATGTGGTAGGTTGCAGATCTGGTACCAACTGGATGCCAGGGTTGGTGTTTCAGATGGGATTCCTCCTGCAGTGAGTGTCTGGGCTCTAGATGATAGAACTGCAGAGTATTAGGACTCCCTGTCTGAAGGAGGAAGAGTGCACAGAGGGAACGTGTGACACGCGAGATTGTGGAAGATCCTTTCCTCAAGGTGCCCTGATGACAGCACAAACCAAACCAGCTGCAGCTCCTGCTCCACACATGGCAAAGTGAAGGATGTAACACCAATTTGTTACAGTGCTGAGGGGTGGACCTGCAATATTATCGGAGTTAGATCCAGCTGATGCAAAGGGGTCTAGTGGCACACAACACTAACACCTCATATTGTGACCATCAGTGAAAAGAATCACAGATGGGCTTGAGTTGGAAGGGACCTTAAAGATCATTCAGGTGCCATGGGCAGGGACACCACCCACTAGACCTGGTTGCTCCAAGCTTCATCCAGCCTGGTCTTGAACACTTCCAGGGATGAGGTGTCTAAAGCTTCCCTGGCCAACCTGTTCCAGTGTTTCACCACCCTTATAGTAAGAATTTCTTCCTAATGTCCAATCTAAAGCTACCCTGCTCTAGTTTACAACCATTGCCCCTTGTGCTTTTGCTCCCATCCCTTTTCAAAACTCCCTCCCCAGCCTTCCTGTAGCCCCGTTGGGTACTAGAAGGCTGCTCCAAGGTCTCCCAAAACCTTCTCTTCTCCAGACTGAACAGCCCCAACTCTCCCAGCCTGTCCTCACAGAAGATATGCTGATTATCCTTGTGCTCCAGCAGGGCCATGTCAGTGGTACAAACTTTTATAATACATACAATAAAAATAAAGCACATCCTTGGTAAACATAGCTGCTGACATGTATCTGCTCTAGATAAGCTGAGGATGAAACCCTGGTACCTTCAGTTATGATGTTACCTAGATGGCTTCTGTGCCTTCCTGCAGCCCTGCAATTTCATTTCCCATGTAGGCAATGCCTCTACTGATGTGGATTCCCAGAGCCTCCTTGACAGGTAAATAATTTTATCTCTTCCATAAGCAGAGGAGACAACCCTGAGGTTCAGAGAGGGATTTNGGGGGAGGGGGAAGTGTTTTACATATAGAATTGTGGTTTCCTGATTCCTTTCCCCAAATTTTATAGCAGTTTTAATGGAGATAGGATTAAAACCTTCTTCCTTTCTTTCTTTGCTCCTCCCTCCCTTCTTTCCTTCTTTCTCTCTCCCCTCCTCATAAAGAAACCATTAATACTTGTGAATATTTTAATACAGACAAAGAAGTGCCTGGTACATTTGTGAATTCAGGTCCTCATCCTCTACCTTCAGTTGCATTATTTGCAGCCCTTTCATAGTTAATTGCTCTTTTTTTTTTTTTTTTTCAGTAGCTGCTGGAATTTCCTCTACAGGGTCACAAAGGTGGCTGTTGCTGAATCTGCCATTTCCTCACTGTGAAGCCCACCAAAAAACAATGCAGCAGGTCAGTAACTCTCAGACTAAATGATCCATAGAAACAAAACTGGAAAGCAGAACTAAAATCCAAACCTGCAGGCTCTGTTTCAGTATTCAAATGCACTTCACTTGGCCAGGGAGGGAATCCTGCTCAGCAAAGACTTTCAAAAGTCTGCCCAGCATCACTCTTTGAGTTTGTTGGAATTGAGTTGCAGTACAGAACTGCCTTAGCTCTCTAATGAGGAAAGCAGTCAGTTAAAGTATTACCCTAAGGACAAAATGCAGGTTAGTATTAATGCTACCTGTTGTTACTTTGTAAGTGGAAGCTTATTTACCCCTTGGGAAAAGAAAACAACACTGCAAAGCCAAGCTGAGGTAAACATATGCATTAAATAAATAAATTAAATCAACCCTTAATTGGGCTTGGAGCTTCGAACCAGGGGAAATACACAAGTTAAGCTAAATGAATGAAATGCAAAAAATAAATCTCATTTACTGAGCAGTATTTTGTCAGATTCTCTGCAGAGTCATAAACTCAGATAAATTTAGCATGCTGATGAGAAACAAGGAGGAGGGAAGCAGGCAGTGGGGAAGCGATTGTAACATATTCAAGATGTGTTCTGCCTAACACGAACGAAGATCCAAAGGAGCTCTTTACATTGCACGTGGAACCAAGCCCTGCTGTGATTCACTTTCTAACTTCAGCTCTCATACGCCCCCCTGAAATATATAAAGCCTGCTCAGGGTAGTTAGGGAAGCTCAGTTTGGTTCCCTGGCTTCTGCAGAAGCTTGGGTTGCAGTGCCAGAGTTAAGAGAGCAAGGCTGTGTACAGCCTAACCCTAGCAGGGGTTTGCTCTTCCTTCAGTGCTTGAAAAACAAAACAACAACTGAGTAAAAACGCCAGCAGTGGGACTGACAGCCAAACCAACACACAGCAAGAGGCTTTGCTGTTGTCCTCTTAGCTTTTACTGAAGTACCACAGAATGGTTTGGAATGGAAAGGACCTTTACAGACCATCTAGCTGCAACATGAACAACAGCTCATGTCAGGATCAGTTCACTTGTGAACCAGTTGCACTTCTTTCATAAAAGGGACCTTAAAGATCATCCAGTTCCAACTCTCCTGCCATGGGCAGAGACACCTCCCACTAGCCCAGGTTGCTTAAAGTCTCATCCAGCCTGGCCTTGAACATGTGTAGGGAGGTCGGTCTGCCCCTCAATTTAAAAAAGATGTTGAGGTGCTGGAATGTGTCCAGAGAAGGGCACCAAGGCTGATGAAGGGCCTGGAGCACAGCCCTGTGAGGAGAGGCTGAGGGAGCTGGGGGTGTGCAGCCTGGTGAAGAGGAGGCTCAGGGCAGACCTCATTGCTCTCTACAGCTACCTGAAGGGAGGTTGTAGCCAGGTGGGGTTGGTCTCTTCTGCCAGGCCCCCAGGGACAGAACAAGAGGACACAGCCTCAAGCTGTGCCAGTGCAGGTTCAGGCTGGATGTTAGGAGGAAGTTCTTCCCAGCAAGAGTGACTGGCATTGGGATGGGCTGCGTGTGGAGGTGGTGGAGTGCCCATCCCTGGAGGTGTTTAAGACGAGGCTGGATGAGGCACTTAGTGCCATGGGTTAGTTAATGAGAAGGTGTTAGGTGACAGGTTGGACTTGGTGATCTCAGAGGTCTCTTCCAACCTGATTAATTCTGATTAATAACAAATATACCCTGCAGCCTCCTTTTCTATTCCCCTATCAGTAGCAGCTAAGCTCAGCTGGTATGCTGATGGGTGTCTCTGGAAGAAGGGGCTGAAGATAGGAGCTCCTGTTTACTTCAGGGGCTTTGAAAGGAATTGAGAATACTTTGCCACTTCAAGAATTGGGCCACTCACAAGCAAAACTAATTCATGCACTAATTCTCAGCACAAAGCTGCTTCAGTGATTCTCAGAAGTCTATGCAAAATTAAACGTTGTGAGATGAGGCTTTGGTCCAAGCCACTGCTTCCTTGGGAAGAGGCAGGAAACAGCAGGAACAGAAAAGTGATACAGGCAGGGAAGAGTCTCTAGAAATGGGCTCATATGGATGTCCCTGGGACAGGTGGGGTGCAGCCTCCTCTCCTCTCCCTCTGTTCTCCTGACAGCAGCCTCTGCAGTCCAGCCTTTCCAGGTCTCAGTCTAAGCAAAACGTGAGAAAGAACACTGCTCTTTGGGCAGCCAGAGGAGCCTGCAACCCTAGGAGCTGTCATATCACTGCTCTCCGAGACTAGAATAAAAGGTGGCCTCACCCATTTAACCAGATCAGTCATTTGGTGAAGAATGTGGCTTATTTTAAACATACAGCCTGAGAAACAGGCTGCTTGGTCAGTCCTGAAAGCCAACAAATGCACAGCTTGGGGATTTGGCAAAGGGAGGGATGTCTGCAGACCTATTGCTGGACGTGGTCTGTGGGCAGGATCAAAGACATCCTGCAGATGGGAGGTTGCTGTGCCTCTGAAGTTGTAAGCAAGACATAAATAGCTGAGAGTTTTATCTTCGCAGTGAAAAGCAACAGAAGGCAAGGCAAGGCAAGGGCTGATGTACACCAGTGTGCCATGTTCAGCTTCCCCTGCACAGCTGAATCAGCTGCATTTGTGGGCACAACCCACGTTGGTGCTCTTGGCATGAGGGTTTGCTTTGCTTACCTGGCAGAGGGAGGTGCAGGCAACGTTTGTTAGCACCTAGAGCATCTCTTCTCGCGTGACAAAAAGAGCAATTGTGCAACGATCCTATTCCATATCCATTGCTACATTTTGCTGATGTTGGATGCATTTTGGAGCCACTGTACAAAAGCTCAGCAGATAAGTTGTGAAGGGCTCTGGATTTCAGGGTAATGCTTGCCCTAGACTCTGATTGCTGCAAGATGGTTTTTTGGGTTTTTTTGTTTTTTTTTTTTGCTGATCTGAGCAACAACAATTCTTGCACAATAACTGCTACTGAGGACAGCAACAGAGAAAGAAAATAAAAATCTGCTAACTACATCACACTTCCTCCCTGAAAATATTGCACTTGACTCATTTATACAGAGGTTACTTTTGTTCTAGTTTTCAGAGTTCCACTTATGCCTGCTGAAAGCTAATTTAAGATAAAAGCAATGTAAATGGAGAGTCAGATGGCCTCTTCATTCTGAACATGATGTCCTCTTCTTAGTGAGAGTAGCAATAGGTCCTATGCCTATCCTCACCCAAGTGAGAACACTGAAATGAGTCCTTGCTACCTTTCATAAACCCACTTTTCTATTTATAATAAAGCAAAATGCTGTTCTACTGTCAGCTGAGCACACAGCCTCTGCTTCTCATTCTGCTGATCCTGTACCAGAATGAACCAGTGGAAACAGAACCCCAAGAATCACAGAATGCACTGAGTTACAAGGGACCCTCAAAGGTCATCTTGTCCAACCCCCATGCACTCAGCAGGGACACCTCCAGCTCCAGCAGGCTGTCCAGTGACACATCAAATCTGATGTCCAGGGATGGGGCCTCAACCACATCCCTGGGCAACCTGTTCCAGCATTTCACTGCTCTCATTGTGCAGAACTTCCTCTTGAAATCTAACCTAAATCTATCCTGCTGTAGTTTGAAACGAATGCCTGTCGTGCGGTTGCTACAAGGCCTTTCTGAACAGTCCCTCCTCGGCCTTTCTGTAGGTCCCCTTCAGATACTGACATGCAGCTCTAAGGTCTCCCTGGAGTGTTCTCTTCTCTAAACTTAACAATCTCAACTTTCTCTTTGTAGGAGAGGTTCTCCAGCCCTCTAATGGTCTATCTTCATGGCCCTCTGGACCTTCTCCATCAGGTCCATGTCCTTGTGTTGGGGGGATCCAAAGCTGGATGCAGCACTGCAGGTGAGGTCTGACCAGAGCAGAGCAGAGGGGCAGAATCCTCTCTATTGACCTGCTGGCCGTTATTTCTTTGGATGCAGCCCAGGCTGCCATTGGCTTTCTGGGCTGCAAGTGCCCACTGCTGGCTCCTGTCCAGCTTCACACCCACCAGCACCCCGAGTCCCTTCCCACAAGGCTACTGTCTCCTCACCCACCCTGCATCGCTATCAGCTGTAGCATCCAAAATGTCCCGTCCCGTTTTGTCTGCGCTGGATGGGTGTCAATATCACGGCAGCAGGGCTGGAGAAGACGGGGACTTCTGCCTACCGTGCTGAACTCGGGAGAAAGTTTGGAGCCATTCCTCCAGCTCAGGCAAGCCCATGAGAACCCCTACACCTCAATCGTCCTGCGCAGGTTGGCAGCGATAGACTGGGCTATACGGGGGCTGCTCATCAAGCTGTTAAGCAGTCTTTTAACGGGTATCGGCCGGGTTGCCAAGCTGGCAGCGTGCAGAGGCCGGTGCCCAGCAGAGCCTGGCTCCGTGCCCACACCCCGCACCCACCAGCGGGCCGTCCGCGTGCCTGCCCCCGCGAAGCACCTCCGCGGCGGGCCGCGCCGCCTTGCTCCTCCGCCCGCTGCCAGCAGGGTGGCTGCAGCCGGGCAGCGAGAGATGCGGAGTGGGGTGCGCGGGGGGCCACCTTGCCCCGGAGGGGTCGCGGTGAGCGACCAGGGTCTCGAGCCGCCGGGGAAGGAGTGGAGGGGGTCGTTACTCCCCGGGGCTGGTGACCAAGCGAAGTGGCCCGCCCGAGGCGAGGCGGGTCTCGCCCCGCACCGTGGGGAAGCGGTCGCCCCCAGCTCCCCAGTTCCCGGCTGCCGCCAGCATCCCCGCTCCCCAACTCCCGG
>VWYK01036977.1:0-10022 GCA_013399775.1 Semnornis frantzii | reverse complement strand
GATCTTAAAGATCTCTTCCAATCCAGTTCTGTGATTCTGAGACTGAGGTACCCACAGGCCTTGGGTACTCCACACTCCATTTCCACCCATCTGGACATTAAGCATCACAACTCTCTGTTCCTCAGCAGAAGGTCCCCATGACTTTTAGAGCCCTTCAGGCTAAGACCAGCCCCTGGGTGCCACACACCACAAGAAGCTCCAACCCAGCTCCGTGAGCTTTATTCACCCTCATGTGTAGTGTGGTGGGGTCCCTGCCCCCACCCCCAGTGCCATGCCAGCTGATGAGCATCTTCCCCTGCAGTGAGAGGCTGGAGGCAGCTCCACACAGCTTGAGCTTGGCTGGCTGGAGCCCCTCTGAGAGTTTTTGGGGAAACCTGGAGAACAAAAGGACTCCTTACAGCACCAGAGAGGAACTGATGCAGAGGCAAATCCAAGACTGAGGAAGCAGTAAGTGACCTTCTTGCAGCCTCTTGCTGCTCTCAAGGTTTATCTTAGCCCAGCAGAGCTGAGCTGGGGATAAAGCTGCACCTCCCAGCACACCAGCAGTGGTGTTCCACCCTGCTGCTGCTGAGCTTTCAATTCCATCTCTTGTCACCTCTCCCACTTTTGCTGTAAGAGAGCATCCAAAGCAATTAAATCCAACCTAATTTTTGCCTCTGCTTTTATTCCTTGAAGTGCAGCTCTGCTGTGTGGGACAGAGATTATGAGGTTTGCACTAGATTTGATCCACGTCCATCACCCATCAAGGACTTGACCAAACTCACCTCCTCTACCTGACACGGATCATAGGATGGTTTGGGTTGGAAGGGACCTCCAAAGGTCCTCCAGCCCAGCCCCCTGCAGTCAGCAGGGAACACCTCCACTAGATCAGGTTGCTCAGAGCCTTGTCCAGCCTCACCTTGAATATTTCCAGGGATGGGCCCTCACCTACCTTCCTGTTCCAGTGTTCCACCACCCTCCTGGTGCAGAACTCATTCCTAAGCTCCAGCCTATACCTCCTCTTCCCTAACTTCAGACCACTGCCCCCATCCCATCCCTGCAGGCCTTTGCAAAGTCCCTCTGCAGCCTTCTTGTAGCCCACTTCAGGCACTGGCAGGCTGCTCACAGGTTCTCCCTGGAGATCCCAGCTCCTCAGTCTGTCCTTGCAGGAGGGATGTCTCAGGCCCATGATCAAGTTTGTGGCCTGTTTCATTCAGCTCACCATGGGTTCAGATTCAGCAAACAGAAATACCCCCACAGAAAATTGGATTATGGAACAGAAAATAGGGTCAAAGACCCCCAAAACAAGGCCCCAAAGGTTCAGGAGAGTTTGGTCCTGGTGTGTCAGAGAATTTGTGCCAGAAGAAGCCTGGCAGCTCGGTGGGTGATGGCTTTCTGATGGTTGCCAACATAAAGAAAGGAGGATGAATAAGGAGCAGTGATAACTCCCCTGCAAACATCAGCATCCTGCTCACTCTGATAAGACCTGGCTGCCTTTTAAGTCCCTTTAAATGTTGTTTGTGTTCCCAGGATTCCTTTTGCAAAGTAAAAAAAACCTTCTTAAATTCAAGTGAAGCCTTCAAGCTTCCAGTTGGTGCCCACTGCCCCTTGTCCTCTCACTGGCCACAGCCCAGCTCCATCCTCATGACCTCCATCTTTTATACTGAGGAGAGCCCCTCTGGGGCTGCTCTTCTCCAGGCTCAGCACCCCCAGGCCTCTCAACCTCTGCTCCTCAGAAAGATGCTCCAGTCCCCTAACTATCTTCATGGCTCTCTGTTGGACTCCTCCAGCAGTTCCCTGTGTCTCTCTCAAAATGGGGAGCCCAGAACTGGACACAGTACTCCTGGTGCACCTTTGCTAGGACACAGTGGAAAGCAAGGAGAACCTCCCCTAACCTGCTGGCCACACTCACCCTGATGCACCCCAGAAGACCATTGGAATTCTTGGCCACAAGAGCACATTGCTGGCTACCAGCACTCACAGCTTCTTCTCCACGAAGTTGCTCCCCAGCAGCACCCCTTGGCCTGTACTGACCCCTGGGGGTCCTGGGAGGGTGCTGGAGCCCTGGGGGAGGCTGCCCAGAGAGGCTGGGGAGTCTCCTTGTCTGGAGAGCTTCTAACCCACCCCGGGCATTGTGATCCCAGGCAAGCTGCTGTGGGTGCCCTGCTTTAGCAGGGGGTTGAACTGGGTGATCCCCAGGGGTCATTTCCAACCTCCACCCTGCTGGGATTCTACCATTCCATCTTCCCTGAGGAATTTCAGCACTGTGAATCATGCCACCTTCTCCTGGTAAACAGCCCCTTCTGAAGGGCTAGGCTCAAGACACTGCAGGGTTGCAGTTCTTAAAGCCATTCATTATGCAAATGGCTCCTTTATTACTGCTGAGCTGCAAGCAAGAATCCCAGGCATGCAAATAAAAACAGGCAGGGAGCAGCAGCAAGTGCGTGATGGCATCTGCTGACTTGGGATACACAGCACAGAGCCAGCAGGCAGCAGCCTACACTGCAGCTGCAAACCACAGCTCTGGTGAGGAGCAGCTGAAGGATCTGGGGTCGTTGAGTCTGGAGGAAAGAAGGTTGAGGGGAGACTTGCTCTCTACAGCTCCCTGAAAGGAGGCTGGAACCCAGTAAGGAAAGGTCTCTTCTCCCGAGGAATGAGAGACAGAACAAGAGCAAATGGCCTCAGGTCATACCAGAGGAACAATTTCTTCACTGAAAGAGTTGTCAAGACCTGCCCAGGGCAGTGG
Source organism: Semnornis frantzii (assembly GCA_013399775.1). NCBI lineage: Eukaryota > Metazoa > Chordata > Aves > Piciformes > Ramphastidae > Semnornis > Semnornis frantzii. The sequence goes on along the minus strand of VWYK01036977.1, from coordinate 7,297 downwards.
TGAAGTCTCCCTCCCTGGAGGGGTTTCAAAGTCATGGAGATGTGGTGCTGAGGGTCATGGTTTAGGGGTGAGTTGGCAGTGCTAAGAGTTGGATTTGATGATCTGGAAGGTCTCTGTCCACCGAATCAACTATGATGATGTAAAAGCAGTCTCCCACCTGCACCAGTATTGCCCTGGGCTCTGCAGGACCATGCAGCTGAAGCACCTCCAGCAAACTGCAGGTCACACCAGCACAGCAGAACCTGCCCCAACCCTTCCTACCCCCAAAGCTTCCCCATCACAGGACTGCCCGAACCGAAACCCAGCAGCTCAGGCTCTCTGGGCACCTGCCGGCAACGGGAGGAGAGCTGAGGCGGGAAGGGGTTAGGAGGAGATTTCATCAGCAGGGCTCCAAGCCCGGCAGAACTCCAAACTTCCTCAACAAACCTTAACGAGCATCCCCGTGCTGGGTGGGAACAAATGGTAATTAGGATCTGATAAAGATTCAGAGGGAGAGAAGCTGGTGGGAAAGGAGGCAGAGCTGGGAGCTGGCTGTGCGGGCAGGAAGCTGCGGGCAGGACCATGCTGGGAACCAGCAACCTCCACACTTCTCTTCTCCAGTGCCTGGAAGCAGAGGGGAGCAGAGTCGTGTGCAGGGCACCCCACGGCCAAGGGCCAGGCTGTTCTTTCTGTCCTCCAGGAGCTGAATCGTGTACAAACATTTCTGAGGCTCGATGCCTTCCAGCTACCGAATCTAATTCAGATCTGAGTCCTGGAAAGGACCTGGCACGGAGTATCCCTGAGCACTGCAGCCATGGGAAATAAGAGGGAACTGGGAAAGGCAGAAACAGAAGCACTGAGCTGAGTATTAAAGAACCTTTCAAGTTCAAACACGGGGAAATGAAAAAAAGCCAATGTGAAGCTGAGCCAGTCCAAGAGCAGCACTCAAGGTCAAACGGAAGGAGGAATCCCTGCAGGTTTGCCTTCCAGCAGCTGCTGTTAGAGCCATGCTCTTAATGCTATTAGTGCATATTCCTTATGTAAATTCTGGGGTTTAAGCTCAGCAGGAATCACAGAACCCCAGAATGGAGGAGGCTGGGAGGGACTCTGAAGCTCATCTAGTCCAGCCCCCACTGCTGGGGCAGGGTCACCCAGAGTCAGTCACACAGGAGCACAGCCAAGTGGGTTTTGAACACCTCCAGAGACAGAGACTCCACCACTCCTCTGGGCAGCCTGCTCCAGGGCTCTGCCACCCCTCAAAGTGAATTTTTTTTTTTCCTTATGTTTACATAGAACCTCCTAGGTTCCAGTTTGTGCCCACTGTCCCTTGTCCTCTCACTGGTCACCACTGACAAGAGCCTGGCCCCATCCTCCTGACACTCACCCTTCAGTTACTGATCAGCACTGAGCAGATCCCCCCTCAGGCTGCTCTTCTGCTGGCTCTCAGCACTTCCTTCTCACAGAGCTGCTCCAGGCCACTCAGCAGCTCCATGGCCCTCCACTGGACTCGCTCCAGTAGTTTCCCTTTCCTTCTTTAAGTGGGGAGCTCAGAACTGGACCCATTAATGCAGATGTGGCCCCAGCAGAGCAGAGCGGAGGGGCAGAAGAACCTCCCTCCACCTGCTGCCCACCCTGCTCCTCACGCAGCTCAGGAGCCTGCTGCCCACAAGGGCGTGTGGCTGACCCACGGCCAGGCTGCTGGCCACCAGGACTCCCAGGTCCTTGTCCCCAGAGCTGCTCTCTAAACTCAAGCAGTTCCTACACAGAAGGGAACAGCAACAGCAGTTTGTGATCTGCCGCGGGTTGAGCACCAGGGAGGATCCCTGCTCCGGCCCACGGCCAGAGCTCATCTGGCCACCATGCTTCACATTCCTGTTCTCCCACTGCGGGCAGAATTTGCTCATTTTTATGTACTCCTACATCCTCACACAGCCTCAGTGAGGTTCCAGTCCAATTCAGGAGGAAAAAAAGCCTCCCTGGAATTCCTGCTGCCAAGCGCCCGGCGCAATGAGCGAGAGACGCCGGCAGGATCTGGTCGGCGTTCATCAACAAGAGATTAATTGCTCAGACAGCAAGGTCCTGATACACAACCACCCGACAACGATCGGCTAATCAGTCATTAAGTGCCTATTACTGCAGGTCCCAGAGCTGGCAGGACACCCATGTCTGCAGCCACATCAAACTGATGCGACGACAGATGAGTGCTCAACCCTTCCTGCCTCCAAAGAGCTGAGCTCAGCCACTCCGGACCTGGGGAGCAAGAAGCATTAATTCACCTGAGCCCCTGATTCCCACAGCTGGTTGGCACGAAAAGGGGGAAGACAAAAGAAAGGTTTCTCTAATGGAGAGAACTGTTCCTTGCTTCAAAGGAGCAGCAGCAGTAGTTGGGGTATTGTGGTGCCTGTGCTCACACGTGGGGCCTGAGCAGATGAAGGACAAGTGCTGGGGGCTGGGTGGGCTCCACCGAGTGCAGCTAATTAACTGCATAAGCATATGCAAGATCGGGACCTAAATCTGTCCTCCTGCCACCTGGGACACTGATAATTCCTCTTTGCATAATGGAGATAGAGCAAAGCTCTGCTGATGCTCTAAGCCCTGGCTGCCATAGGACCATAGAATGGTTTAGGTTGGAAGTGACCTCAAAGCTCAACCAGTTCAACTCCCCTGTGTCATAGGGAGGGACACCTCCCACTAGAACAGGTTGCTCAAGGCCTCATCCAGTCTGGTCCTGAACACCTCCAGGGAGGGAGCAGTCACAACCTCCCAGGGACAACCTGTGCCAGCGTCTCACCACCCTCACTGTACAGAACTTCCTCCTAACATCCAGTTTCAATCTCCCCTCTGACACTTCAAACCCATTCCTCCTCCTCCTGGCATTACCAGACCTTACCAATAGTCCCTCCCCAGCCCTCCTGTAGCCCCCTGCAGATCCTGGAAGGCCACTCCAAGGTCTCCTGGAAGCCTTCTCCTCTCCAAGTTGCAGAGCCCCAACTCTCTCAGCCTGTCCTCAGAGCAGAGCTGCTGCAGCCCTCTCAGCATCTTGGTGGCCTCCTCTGCACTGGCTCCAACACTTCCATGTCCTTCCTGTGCTGGGGACTCCAGAGCTGCACACAGGACTGCAGGTGGGGTCTGAGGAGAGCAGAGCAAAGGGGCAGAATCCCCTCCCTTGCCCTGCTGCCCACACTGCTCTTGCTGCAGCCCAGCACACAGTTGCTGTCTGGGCTGCACTCACACTGCAGCCTCATGTGGAGCTTTTCATCAACCCAGACCCCCCGGTCCTGTTCCTCAGGGTTGCTCTCAGCCCAGGCTGGAGTTGTGTTTGGGACTGCTCTGACCCATTCAGCATTTTTGTAAGGATGTTAAGGACAGGGGCCAGCAGCTCAGGTGAAAGAAGAGCTTTGGAAGCAGGACTCATCTTTCCCAGAGTGCTGGTGAATGATGCAAACACTCAGCTGTGCATACAGGTGTGCAGGAGTGTGGGGCCAGCAGGTTGAGGGTGAGGCCTGGTGAATGGTGTCCAGTTTTGAGCTCCCCACTTCAAGGACAGGCACTGGTTGGGAAGGGTGCAGCAAAGGGTAGAAAGATGGTTAAGGAGGCTGGAACATCACCCTCATGAGGAAAGGCTCTCCCCTGTCCACTCCTCTGGGATGGGGACAATTAATTCCATTTCTTCTTTTTGGAGGAGCTCAACCAGCCTGTGCAGCCACAGCCCAGGAAGGATTAGATTGGACACTAGGAAAAATTTCATTCCTGAAAGAGTGGTGAGGTGCTGGAAGAGGTTGCCCAGGGAGGTGGTGGAGTCACCATCCCTGGAGGTGTTCAAGAAGTGTGTAGATGTAGCACCTCAGGGTATATTTCAGTGGCCATGGGAGTTGGGTTATGGTTCAGCTCAATGAGATCTTGAGGGTCTTTTCCAGCTGTAATGATTGTAAGGAGCAGTGATGGGGAAAATGGCACTGGCTGAGGCTTTGCTTCTTGTTTTGTGGTGTTTCCTGTCTTTACTAATGGCCAAGAAGTCTCACTGCTGATGTGGGCAAGGAACTCAGGTGGTGGAGAAATGCTAGACAAGGCCAGCATCAGCTGGGGCAGGTAGAGGCTTCCTTTGTTTCCCCACCATGGCTCGAAGCAGAAAGCTGACACCTCCCACCAGTTCCTGCCTGCAATCATCTGGCTCCCCAGTGCCTATGAGCTCAACAGAGCCTTGTTCACCTCTTATGGGCCATTCCAGCTTAAAAATCGTTCTAATAGCTCCTTTCAGCAAGAACCAAGGTCCCACACTGCAGAAGCTTCTCTTGCAGCATCTCCACTCAGGAGAGATTACAATAATTATTGCAACTCCCATACAGCACTTTCTGTACAAGAGCTTGAAGAGCCTTAACAATGGCAACTTATTACCAGAGCCTTAACAATGGCAGCTTATTACCAGCACCCTTATTTGTGAGCAGGAGGCACTGAAAGATCAACTCAATTGCAAGAAGATCATTCAGCAGCTCGCTGGGAACAACAGGAACAGAACAAGCAATCTCCTGACCCTCCATCCAGCACTGATTTGGGCAGGGAAAAGGAAAATCATCCTTGAGGCACAGATGAAAAAAAACTAAAGGAAAGGTTTGTTTTTAGAAGTGCTTTAAAGAACCTTTTCTCCAAAAGGTGCAGTGGTGGCAAATGTTCTTCTTGGGTTATGGGGAGGTAAAACCTTGGAAGAGATTAAAAAGCTCCAGGGAGGTGGTGGAGGCCCCATCCCTGCAGGTGTTTAAGGCCAGGCTGGATGGGGCTCTAGTGTGAGGTGTCCCTGCCCATGGCAGGGGCTGTTGGAACTAGATCATCTTTCCCTTCCAACCTTGATAGTAGGGAATAGAGCAAAGGAGAAGGGATGATGTGCTTTTGGGCCACAGCCTTCTCTCCAGGGATACCCTCACAAGCACAGGACTTTGCCCTGTAGGACAAGCAAGTCATAGGCTCACAGAATGGTTGGGCTGGAAGGGACCTTCAACATCATCCAGTTCTAACCCTCTGGCAGTAACAGGGACACCTCCCACTAGATCAGGTTGCTCAAGGCAGGCCTCACCCAACCTGGCCCTGAACACCTTCAGGGAGAAGGCATCCAAGAAAGGATGCCACAGTTGAAACTCTAGCCCTCATCTCTCCTCTTCCCTTTGTTTTGGCCCCCGAGGTGTATGCCTCAGGAGCAACAAAGTTCTGTCGAGCATCCAGGAAACCTTCTCCTCTCAGAAGTACTTCACAGGACAGTTCACTTAGGAGAAGGAACAAACCTCAACCAGCAGAAGAACCATGGAGAAAGAGAATACCTAGAGGAAGACACATCCTGATCCCAAACATGATGAAATCCTCTGAGGCAGCTATTAAGGAGATTGCCCAGCGGAAAGGAAATTCAGTAAACCAGATTAGCTCTAACAGGCTTAGCCACTGGAAAAAATCATCAGAGCAGCAATGAGATGTTTCTAGAGACAATTATTGAAAGGTGAAGCGAGAGGGGAGATTGTAACAGGGTGACAAAAAGCTGGAATCCATACAGCAGAGACTGTCACGGCTGAGCAGGCCTAAGGACATTACAGGACCCAGCATCTGGCTGCAGGAGAGGGGCGTCAAGATGTTCACAGTGCCTTGTCTCTACAGCTTTGCCAGAGGCAGAACTGCTTTCATCCTCTCTAATACAGCAAGAAGAAGAATTCCCCTGTTAGTTCAGCTGACAGCCATGAACTGCAACAAAAGAGTTTCCACCAGCAGTGACGCAAACCTCCTCACAGCTCATAGCTGCATCCCGCAGCAGAGTCACAGAATGGGTTGGGAGGGACCTTTAAAGCTCCTCCAGTCCAACCTCCCTGAGCTGTGCAGAAACATCTGGAACTAGAACAGGCTGCTCAGAGCCCCAAACAATCTCCCTGTAATGGATGCAGGGGTGGAGCATCTACCACCTCTCTGAGCAACCTGGGACGGGGTCTCACCACCCTCAATGCAGAACATTTCTTCCTTCTCTCTGGGCTGAAGCTTCCTCTGCTAGTTCCAAAGCATCTCCCTTGACCTGTCACAACAGCCCTGCCCAGAAGTCTGTCCCCAGCTTTCTGATCGACCCATTTAAGCACTGAGAGTCCACCAGGTGGTCTCTCTGGAGCCTTCTCTTCCCCAGGCTGAAGAGCCCCAACTCTCCCAGCCTGTTCCCACAGCAGAGGGCTTCTTCTATCATTGTTGTGGCCTCTTCTGGCCAAACTCCCAGGGGGGCAGGGATGAGAGCTCCTGGCAGGGGGAGANCTGGCCAAACTCCCAGGGGGGAAGGGATGAGAGCTCCTGGCAGGGGAAGATGTCCATGCCATGAGCTCTGGTTGCAGATGGCACAGCAGTGACAGATGAAGGGATCTATCTGCCTGAGCTGATGACCTGGACCTCTTTCTACTGACTCCACCAAATTCCCCCTACAAAGAGCTGCACTCCAGAGCTATCAAGGAGCTTAATTCATTAGCATTTTTTAAGTCCTTTTAGCTCCTTGAATGCAAAGGGCTATCAAAGTGCAAACGATAACAGCCTAAGAAAGTGCAGCAGAATCCTTCAGTCTAAAGCTTTATACCACAAAGTCCTGCAAGACACTAAAACCTGCTCTCAGAGGCTTCTGCTGGCCACCAATTTTCTAGATTCCCTTTAACTCCATGATTCTGGTGGGGATTTTGCAACCTCCACACAGCAGTGTGGACCCAAACCCTCTTAGGGAAAGCAAGAGGGTGAAACCCCTGCAGCAGCCCCTGAAGGGCTCTGATGTGTGTCAGCACAGCTGAGATGCCACATCAGGACAACGACCACAGGGGACCCTGTGCAGCAGCCCTGAACTCCTTCCACCGTCCTGGGAGGCAGAAATGGGCTCTGTGCATGTGGTCTTCCAAAGCTGTACAGGAGAACAGCCCAGGGGACACGAGTCAAGGAGCCTGGCATGGCTGCAGGCTGGCCTTGAGCACAGTTACTTATCCCCCTCAAAATAAAAGCCCAAGCCTATAAAAACACTGGCAGCAGGCGCCGGAAGATGCACAGAGCACTCCTCTATTGCTCTGCTGGTGGAATAGACTTCATCCTGTTTCCTCTGGCCCCAGATCAAGGCAGGCTCCTCAAAGGAATTTTCCATGATCCGTGGCAAATATGGCAGGGCAATCCTGCTGCTTAACCGCCTGACACCCTCACCCCCTCCCTCGGCAGCAGCCAGGCCCTGCAGAAGGCACCAGCACTTCCCACACTGCTCAGTGCCTCCAGCAGCACAGCCCAGGCAGAGAGGAGTTGGAATCATGGAACCACAGCATGGTGAGGGCTGGAAGGG
>VWYK01036972.1:5482-19345 GCA_013399775.1 Semnornis frantzii | reverse complement strand
AAAAGTAAAAGCAAAAGCATACACGTGGCAGGGCCTGTTTATTGTAATGGCTCCTTTGGCCACACAAATCCACCAATGGGAATGACACTTTGCCAAACCTGACCATATTAGGTGAAGTCAGGAGCTTGCTTTTGCTTATCTGGGAAGAACAAGTCTGGGCAAGTCTAGGACCCTCAAAGTGGGTGTCTTCAAGCCTTTTCTCCCTGCACTCTGCTTTCTCTCCCCAGTGGAGGGAAGGGACCATGGGATCATGCCTGGGCAAGCCAGGACATACATCTTCCATGACACTTCCCAATAACAGTTAGTGATAGAAAACCCTTACTTTAAAGTGGTATCTCATTGTGCCATGAAAAACATTGCATGATGTTATTGCATGTGAAAGCACACTTTGTGAACTTGGCAGTTCTCTCTAGTCTCAAGGCCACTTTTTCTTTCAGCATGTGATTACTGCTTTGAGGCGGATGCAAAGTTTTAGCAAAGGTACCTGGATGTGTTAAGTTGAAAGTTTGCCAAAAAGAGTAACTTTCTTTAGAGTTTTACCTATTCTGAGCAGCCCTCCCTAGAGCAAATTGCTGTACTCTGCGCTATGGGTTGAATTTAAATTTGCTGCTGTTATTCAAAACTGCTGCTGTCATGCCAGCTTCAAAATGAAAGTGTTGGCTGGAGCGAAGTACTATGGCACTTGAAGATCAGACTGTAACATTAGAGGCTTCCTGTTCTGATTGCTGCTTTTGGGTTCCTGGGGTTTGGGTGTTGATTCTCTTCTGCTGTGATGGCAGGTGGATGGGGAGGGACAGGGTGGTAGCTTCTTGGCTTGTTTTTTTAGCTCTGTTGGCTTCTGTTTACTGCTCCTTTCTGCTGCACTTTTTCTGCAAATAGGCTAAGGTAATTGTGCATTATGTAATCACCTTTATATTAAACTGTTTTTATCTCAACCCAGAGGGGTTTTTTTGTTTTTTGTTTTGTTTTTTTTTTCTTTCTTGGGGGGAAACAGGCAGGTTAACCCATTTGCAGCACTTTAGCATGTTACAGTATCATAGAATCATAGAATAGTAAGGTTGGAAGGGACCTCAAGCATCATCTAGTTCCAACCCCCTGCCACAGGCAGGGACACTTCACACTATAACAGGTTGCTCAAGGCCTCATCCAGCCTAGCCTTGAACACCTCCAGGGAGGGAGCATCCACAACCTCTCTGGGCAACCTGTTCCAGTGTTCCACCACCCTCACTCTAAAGAACTTCTAACATCTAGTTTAAATCTCCTCTCTTCCAGTTTAAACGCATTACCCCTCACCCTGTCATTACAGGACCTTGTCTATAGTCCCTCCCCAGCCCTCCTGCAGGCCCCTTTCAGATACTAGAAAGCCACTACAAGGTCTTCTTGAAGCCTTTGCTTCTACAGGCTGAAGAGCCCCAACTGTTGTATCCTATGGCAGATTAAGTAAAGACAAAAGGAGCTATTGCACTAGACCACGTGAAAATGTCCCATCAGCTGCGTTTTGTCATGGTTTCTGTATGAACAGAAGAACAATGTTGTTATGATTAAACTTAATTTGATGATATAGTTAGTGATGGATAATGATAATTCTCTTCATCCACATCCAAGCGAAAAGAGTACATCTTATTAGCTACGCTTGTTTCAGACTTTATGCTAGGCTGGCTGTGATGTGAAAATTCAGCTCTTGTCTTGGACAGGAATTCTTTTACTACATTTGCTGGTGAGAATTCCATCTAAGACTGCCCAACTATAATGTTAGTAGAAGCTGCCAACTTCAGGTGCATTTGATGTAGTGTCATCTACATCCATTGATAATCCTTGTTTCCTGCCAAATCTCTTTTGAAAACCAATTAAAATTGGTTATTGTCTTCCAAGGAATGGTAGTAGCCTAAAAGTTTATCATACATGCTTTTAGCTGCTGCAGATCCACTCATAAAAGCACAATGCCTTTCTTAAAAGAGTCAGAATGGTGTCAAGACTTTTCATCTCGACAAATCCTATAGGACCATTCTGGTAGGGTACTGACTGTATTCCTGAAAGAACAAGAATAAGGTCTGTGAAGATGCTCTCTGAAAGACATAATATATTTTTTCAGGATTCAGATTAAAAATTGTATTTATTTTAGAGAGAGAGAGAGAGAGAGAGAGTGTGTGCGTGTGTTTAAGAGGAAGACATTTTCAGTGAATCAAATTAAGACAGTTAAAATACAGGACTGAGTGTAAGGAGGAGACTTTTGATCAGAACATCTGATCTTAGTTGTTCCATCTGACCTAGGGCATCTAAGTAGGCATTGCTGTGGATTCACAATCTATAGAACAGTACTAGTACTTTATCTGAGAATGATGTAGATCTTTTATTTCAGCTTAATAAAACACATTTGGTATCCTAGATATAGTAAAATCTAAAAATGATAAATCTACTTTCCTTGCATCATGTATTTACTTTGCTAGCATAAAGTAAATTTTATGATACACAGTCTTCTGCACTGATCAGCAGTGGTGAATACTTTCATTTTATTTGACATGTCCTCCCTTATTCTTGGTGGGAAAAAAAAGTATTGTTTCAATGTATCACAGGATCACAGGATGTTAGGGGTTGGGAGGGACCTCTGGAGATCATTGAGTCCAACCCCCCTGCCAGAGCAGGACCGTATAATCTAGCACAGGTTTCCCAGGAACACATTGGTATATAAGCATTTCAGAGAGGGGGTTAATCCATTAGTTTTCACTCTTGCCATCCTACCATTCCAGGCTACTACCTCTGCCACCAACCTACCAGTGAGCCCTGCATGTGCTGATGTTTCCCTGTTGGCTGTTACTACCACAGGAGCCTCTGGCTTATCTCTGTGAGACTTTGTGCTGCTGTGTGCCCAGCATGCTGCAGGAGAATGGGCTGAAGGCCCTTACTGGGCCCCCATCCCTCCAACCCTGGTGTGTCATCCCTCAGCTCGTCACATGAAGGCCTGATAACATCATTATCCTCCTTGCCCTCTACGTCTACTTGATCATTCCCAGGTTCTACTGTGAGCTAGGGCTCATTGATAGCACTTGCCCCATAATCAAGAAAACCCAAAGTCCTGCTGGTGGCACCAGGCTTGAAACCAAGCATTGATCTTGTGGGTCCTCCTCAGTCTTTCTGGGTTGGTCCCTGTGACTGAGGGTATAAAAGAGAACACTACCTGGACTCCCACNAAGAGAACACTACCTGTGCTCCCACTCCCTTGACAGTTGACCCAAGGCCCTGAAGTCTCTGTTGACAGCCCTCAGTTTTCTTCTTTCAAGGTCATTGCTGCCTATCTGGAAAGTCAATAATGGATAATAATCTGTGGGCTGTACCAGGGTAGGAAGCTTTCTTACATCTTTAACTCAGACCCTGGGGAAGCAGCAGACTTTCCTTTGAAGTGGGTCAGGTCTGCATATTGGGCCCTTTTGTACCCTTCAGAAAGGAGTCACTTAAAACAATGACTCTTCTCATTTTTTTGGTAGAAGACGTTTGGATGCTGGGCTTGGGCTTCCTGAATCTTGGGAATACTTCCAAGCCAGATGATTCATCTTCCTCATTGGCTGGCTGCACTTGCAAGGTGTCATACCTGTTCTGCAGGGGCACCTGGGAGGTTGGGGGAATAACTGAGGCAACACACCTGCCACACTGGGCAGGAACTTGTTGCCAGTGGTCCCTATTGAAGAGGTGGAGAGAAGTGGGCAAGGCAGGAGTTTGCTTGCTGCCTTGACCATGGATTTGCAGCTGCTCCCTCTTCTCCTTTACTTTATTGGCTTTGGTCTGGTGGGGGAACAATACAGGGGGTACTTGACTCTCAGTACTTTTTAAGTGGGTGTTCCTGACTCTTCTTCACGGCAGGCAGAGCCTGGCTCCACGAGTCAATCTCATCCTCAATTCTGCTGGCGCTTCTAAAGCTTTAGACTTTGTCTTGCAGTCTTTCAACCTCTCCTTGTAGCTGTGCTGCTTGGCAGAATAGATCATCTACCTGATCACACCATGCAGAACCCTCTACTACCAGGGAGAGGCTGAGACATTCCCTGCAGCCTGTGACCTGCATCATCACATCCTTCTGTGGGAGCTCTGTCTGGGTTCTCACCTTCGTTTTGGCTGGCATCAGGAGCATGGTCATCTTCTTTTTACATATCCTGAAGTACATTCTTCTATAGGCATATATGTTTACAGATCAATGCTGATATCAGAACTCGTATCAAATAGACAAAGTTGAAATCTTTAAAAATTACATATTCTGTAGTTAGGGTGTTTATGGCAAGCTAGTTTAAGCTGACCTTGTACTTTATTTGCATGATTTGCATTCAAATGCACTTTATTGGCATTCGAAGATGTGATGGTTTGGCCCTGGTTGGGGCCCAAATGGGCACCAAAACTTCTCTATCACTTCCCTTCTTAGATGGACAGGGGAGAGGGGAAAATATAACAGAATCCAGTAATAGGATAGAAGTAATTTAATGATAAGCATGAGCAATAGAATGTGTGGAAGAAAAGGCAGAGAGAGATGTTAAGCTCTATTTCCCATCAGCAGGATGATGATCAGTCTCAGGAAACAGAGCTCTCTATGTGTAATGGGTCCCCTGGAGGACAGATGCCATGGGAGAATCTCCCCACACTTCCCTCTTTCACTTCATTCTTGTATCTGAGCTGACATAATACGGAATGGAATATCCCTTTGGCTGGTTTGCGTCAGATGGCTTGGCTGTGTCCCCTCAGATTCTTGGGGTGGAGAAATATTGGAAAAGCATAGCTTGGGTGCTCGACTCAGCAACAGCCAAAACATGGGTGTGTTATCAGTACCCAGCTTACAGCACTGCAAAGCACAGCTCTGGAAAGACGCTTTGAGGAGAATAAACTCCAGCTCAGCCAAACCCAATACAGAAGAATAGGGGTTTGCTGGCAGAAGCATTCACATAAATGAATGTTAGTGCTATGTGGAGGAATATCTGCAGAATATTTCAGTTTGAAAAAGGATTTTTTAGCCCCTCAAATGTTCATTCATCTGAGAAACAGGAAACTGCTGACGCACAATATTTATGCAATATATTACAGGTTTTGAATATGTGTAACCAGTTCCCTATGGAAAGAGTATGCAAATACAGAGTAAACATAAAAGTGATGTGATCAGTTCTGAAGAATCTGTAAGTAGGAGAAAAAAACAAAAATCACTATTTTGCAAAGCAGTGTTTCAATCCACAAAATAAAAGAAATGTACCTCCTCTCCAAGGGCCATTTTAATTTGTAAACCTCTGTGGATCACCAGGATTAACAAAAGGATGGAGTGGAATTTTCTGTAGAACAAAGACCAAGTATGAACTGTGAGGTGCTGCAGTACAGCAGAGCTCCTTGCTATTCTCCTCTTGTTCCAGTCTTCTATTGTGCTATTCTTTTCAACACTGCAGTGCAAAAATGTTTGACTGAGAATGAGAAAGAAACCACTTTACATAATCACTATTTTCACATAAACTACAACTTACCCCAAAGGTGAGCTCTTCTAGAAAGATGATTTAAAAAAAAAAAAAATTCTCAATACATGCTCAAGCTTCATAGTAAAGAATCTTCAGCATTCATAATGTGAAGGTGCCATGTAAGTACAGCTGATGATGATGGCTATTTAAAAAGACTATGCTTTCTGTTATATCATACAAAAGTCTAGTAAGCCTTTTAGTTTATCCAGTACTCTTATCTGGCTTGTGACAAATGTAGTATTTCTTTAGCAGTTTATCCAAACTGGGATGACATTTATCTGGGGTATCTTGGGATGACTCAATTCTGTTCTTCTTTATGTGTTCCAGAGTTGAAATAATGAAAGAATTTCTGCCTCTCAAATAGTCTTCTTACATTCCCACTCCCCCCTGCCCCCCCCCAAAAAACCAAACAAACAAAAAAAAACCCCTCCCCTTAATGCCAGTGAGATTTACAGCAGTGGGAAGCAGCAAGAGTTTTAAGTTAGGATTTTTGTATTTAGTAGACTATAACTTATAGGTCCTCTTTTGCCTTCAGTTGTAATAACTGAAGGAAGTGACACTTGCATGCACACATACGTAGATGAATTTGGTAAAAATTAAACAGATCCTTACTGAAATGCTTTCCAGAAATACAAATCTCATTGTTGCCTAAAAGTTGCTACCCTGTCACTGGAGTGCTTGATAAATGTGTCAATAAGCCATCTGTGCTCCTTTCTCAGTGTGAATGGCTCAGTGAGCCCAATTTTGCCTTCTGAGTAAAACAGACTCGTCTCCTGCTGTTGCCACAAAATCATCTATTTCACTGTTCCACTCTCCTCTACTGATGGAGCCCGCAAACTCTTAACAGTACCCTCATCCTCTCCTGCAGGTAGGACTCATTACACTACTCAATCGATCTTTATGTTTCCCATTGAGACCTGGAGCTACGTATAAACTAGCGTGTTTCTCCCCCTACAAAGTTAAAAGCATTAATGCCAGATAAGTCATCCATCAGGCATCTATTCCATGTTCCCTTTCATTTAGTTTCCAGATACCTTGAAAAGATATATAACACTCATCTAAAGCAGGCTGGTGTGTGGAAAGGATGACATAGTTGCTGCTGCCTTTTCATTTTCTGGAGCATCATAGGAGTGGATTTGTTGATATAAATCATACAGAGTTATGTGCACTGTATATGGCAGTTTTAGTTTGATGCTCACAAGTAGATAAACCAGAAGCTTTATTGTATAAACTCAGTTTATAATCATATATGTGGTACTCTGGGGGAGTAGCTGTTCACGGTTTGGAGTTTTAATTACCTACGAATTAATAGCTTGGAAGTATTTATTCTGGAAGCTATTGATTTTGTCTGAATTACACAATTTAGTTGTTGAAAGTTGTTTCTCCAGCTGCACTGATGACATTTTTCATTTGCATGGCAAGGTCAGACACTTCTTTGTGAAATTTTGTAATATACAGGCAGCAGAAGGCAACATCTCTTTCTCTGTAGGCTTTTATTGTTAGAATATCAAAGTCTTTGTATGGAAAGCTGCATCTTTCTTAGAGGCAAATAACTGTATTGTGAGTTGAACTGTATGAAGTTTCTTCCAAAGCTAATACTCTCACAATGCTGTTTTCATGTGGTATATAATCATGAAATTCCAGTGTCTTTAGATATGGCTGACAAATTTTGCTTCCTCAATGAACGAACCAGAGGAAAAAATATGCTGTTGACATGTAGAAGATATTTTACTGGAAGACCTACTGCTTACTTTGCAGAGTTTCTTGCACAGTTATTGTCTTTGTGTAAACATGAAAGCCTACAAAAGAAAATTATGTGATCTAGGAAGATGGTTTTTGCCGAGTTGATGCTCCCTCTGAGGTACTCCAAGCAATAAGCTGCATGCGTTAATGCTGGCTCCATGCAGAGTTGGTGTCAAAGTCTCTGCACCATTCTCTTGCTCCAGTGGAGAGGTATTGAAGTGACCCTGGACACGATCAGACACGTCTCAACAGGCTCATTATTCTGGCTTCAGTACTAGCATGGCCATAACTGAGAGCACAGAGGAGAAGAGGCAGCATCCATGCTGTGGCAAGAGCAAGTCAAGGAAATAATACAGAAATACTGAGACTAGGGTAGAATCAGAAAGTATTGGTGGATGTCAGAGGAGGGCCTGGGGACTAGGTAGGCATGGATTCATCTGGAAGTTCTCACATCAGATGTTGCCATGTCAGATTTTTCCTTAGATTAGGCTTCCCTAATTGAATCCTTTGCTTAATTTCATCAGTGGCTTTCCTTACTTACATGGAAACATAATTAAATACTGAAATATTTACAGGTAGTTCAGAACATGTACATCTCAGCTGCCTAATAGAGATGTTAACATACAATCAGATATGCCACACCTCAACATCTGGAAGTCCTCTTTCTCCTGCATTGCTTAAGCTATTAACTGAAATTTCCTTTAAATTAAGCAGTGGCATGAGAATTGTGGAGTGCTGATAATTTTGAGGAGGATCATCTATAAAAAGACTGCTCTATAATGCATATTACAGATTATTTCTGTGCATCTATGTGTGCCAGAACACTCACCTGAGAAAACCAGAAATAATCCACTGGAGACATTGCTTTCAGATTAAATTAGTCTGAATTTATCAGGACTCACCATGATAACCTCAAACAAATTCAGAGGGTTCCATAAGAGCTGCTCCCTTAGTCTTGCATTGTTCTTGCAAGGAGGGAGCCTGGAGAATGGATAGCCACAGAAGCCACAAAAACAGTGTTTGAGGAGAGCTGTGAGAAGCAGCTGCCATCAGAGCTTCTAAAGAGTGCTTCTACTGAGAAGCTCTTATTCAGACTCCAGTCCTCCAAATGATGTTTCTTAGTCTTAACACATGGGTGACCTGCATTCTGTAAAACCTCTAGGTAACCTGCAATGTTCAAATACTCATTTTTATGAAACTAACATACAGCATGCTCCAGAACACAGCACACTGGGAGAAAACACAAATAATGCAATGCTAAAAGTTCAATGATTTTCTTGGTAAATGGAAAATATTGTAGCAGTTCAAAATAGCCCACAGAGTTTTTTCTAATTCAGTTTTAATGACAGCACTGCACAGTGAGGCTATAATGCTCAAGGGCATGTGAAAGAAGAGGCAGCACCAGTGGTAAGCAGAGGGCAGTAGCATAATCAAGGATATTTTAACAGAAATCTGGAGGCTTAGTTAGACTCAGAAAGGATTGGTAGATAAAAGAGGAGAGGACCAGGACTGGGCAGACCTGGATTTACTTAATCATAGGACACTGGTGGGTTTTTTTTCCCAGCCTTTTATCTGAGCTAAAACAGATATTGTAAAGCTTGAGGAGAAAAGGGAGTGGTTGGGTGTTGTTGTTGGTTGTTTCTTTTCCTGAATCACTTTTCTGCTAATTCCCACTTCTATTTTTAGCAAAGCTCTTAACCAGGGAGCTAATCAACCCACAGAATGAATATGGAATTGCTTAAAGTAGAATCTAAGTAGTATCATTTTGATTAGCTTTTTTTTCTTTCCTTTGTATACTAGCTGATATAATGTAATAAGAATATTAAAAAAATATATGCCGAGCATATTGACAAACTTGGCAAATGGGAGTGTCACACTGTTCAACAAAGTGTGGCCACTCTGTATGGATTTAATATTCTCAGATATTTCTAAACCAGATTATCACAGAATCACAGAACCACAGAATTAACCAGGTTGGAAAAAACCTTTGAGATCATCGTGTCCAACCTATCAACTAATACCTTCTAAGTGCCTCATCCAGTCTCCTGTTAAACACCTCCAGGGGTGGTGACACTTCCCCGGGCAGCCCTTTCCTATGGCAAATCAATCCTTCTGTGAAGAACTTCCTAATGTCCAGGCTAAACCTGCCCTGGTGCAGCTTGAGACTCTGTCCTCTTGTTTTGTCACTGGTTGCCTGGGAGAAGAGCCCAACCCCCACCTGCTACAACCTCCTTTCAGGTAGTTGTAGAGAGGAATAAGGGTCTTCCTGAGCCTCTTCTTCTCCAGGCTGAACAACCCCAGCTCCCCCAACTGCTCCTGGTAGGGCTGTGCTCCAGCCCCCTCACCAGCCTTGTTGCCCTTCTCTGGACATGTTCAAGTACCTCAACATCTTTCTTAAATTGAGAGGCCCAGAACTCTAGGCGGGGCCTGACCAGTGCTGAGTACAGGGGCAGAAGGACTTCCCTGGTGCTGCTGGCCACACTATTCCTGACACAGACCAGGTATCATTATGTGTCAGGTACTGTGTTTCTTTTGACTTCCTCAGTGGTGCTCTCCTGTCCAAGTCTAGCTTAGATGTGTTCTAGTGAGCCTTTTCAAAGTGGCTGATTTAAGCTTAGTACCTGCTGTTGGTAACTTGTGGTGCTGCTTCATTTGCAACTAATTGTGCAGGCACTAGCTGTCCTCATTATAATCATTTAGGCAAAAAGACATGGGATTTTGGAAATTAAGAAACAAAGAACGTGAGGGGGGAAAAAAAGATTTTAAAAGTCCTGTCTAGATCTATTCTACCTCAGCACTAAGATTTTCAAGGAGAACAAATCTTCCCTTTGAAAAAATGTCTATGTATGTATGTGCCCTGGATTAACAGCCTGCTCTCACAAGACCTCTCACCCAACACAGAAATGAGAGAAAATAACACAAGATACCCAAATTCTGGGTTTCTATAAAGAGCTTTACTGGAAATGAGATAGTAGAATGCACAATTACCTTAGCCTATTTGCAGACGAGTGCAGCGAAATGCAGAAGCAGCAGCAGAAACCAGTGCCCTATCCCCATACCCTGTGACCTGCAGAAAAGATCAGCACCCCAAACCTGGATTATGAAAGCAGCAGTCTCCCTCTCTGGACATACTCAAAACATATCTGGACACATTCCTGTGTGATCTGCTGTAAGTGATCCTGTTCTGGCAGGGGAGTTGGGCTAGATGAACTTTTGAGGCCCCTTCCAGCCCCTGGCATTCTGTGATTCTGTGATTTAACCAGAACAGGGAGCCTCTCATATTGCAATCTGAATTCAAGCCCCGCAATATTTTACTCCAGCCAGCACTTTCACTTTCAAACTGGCATGATGGCAGCATGGTGCTGAGTATTGGCAGGAGATTCAACTCAACCCATGACAGTATGCCATGGATCAACAGTTTTAGTTTTAGCTCTGTACTTAAACCTGAACTGTGCTCTGTTTGGAAATCAAGGTTTCCATGTCTTGGTTTTATGTGAAGGAAAATTAAAAAAAAACCCCAAACAGTATTGCTGCATGAAACTGCTGTAAACATCAGTTCCTGTTTGAATAAGTGATGATTTTACAAGAAAGAGTTTTTATTAGGCTTACATTTCTTTCTAAAGTAGATTCTTGAAGAATCAACATATTTTGCAAGGCTTTTTATATTTTCCAGTTGATTTCATTATAAATAGTCAGGCATACCGAATTTTCTAAATAATTTAAAACTCAGTGCAGAGGCACTGGCTAATACTGATAAAGCTTGGGTTGTTTTCTCCTAACCGTTGGTCTTTTTTTAACTGTTATTACCAGATGAAAATATGTTCTGCAATAAAACAGATTAAAACGTTTTCACAGTCTCAGTTTTCTTTTCAGGATCTAGTTCTCTTTTATTCCTTAGCCATTGCAGTATTTTTTCCCTTAGCTGAAGAACTGCTTGAGATATCTTATAGGTGCATCAAATCAAATAAAGTGCTGAGAACTACAAAAGTTCTGCAGCCTGTAAGTCTCCCTTTGAGCTGTGACGTTGTTATGAGACATGATGCAAGAAATTGTATTTGTGCTGTGCACTGCTAGATTGGCACAATAACTTCTTGAATGTGATCTGCTTCATAAAAATCTATATTTATTTGTAGCAGTTCATGCAAAAGGATCTGGAAGTGCCTTATACTGCGATATTATGTTGGTTTTGCTGGAATAGAATCTTAGGCCAGGCACAGGCTGCAAGCCATTAGCAGTTCTGAGTCAGCCAGGACAGCTGATCTGAGTTGGCTACAGGTGTATCCCAGACCATAAGCATCACACTCGGCATAAAGGAGGAAGTTTGCAGAAGAGAGGGGAGCTTCCTGCTTGAGTGTCCTACTTGGGCTTTTCCTCAGTCTCCTTCTGTTCCTTGTGCTGTTGAAGATTGCCTTCTCATTTTGTGTGACTGCTGTACTTTGCTGGGCTGAGTAGAAGTATATATACTTTGTACTGACATAGGTATCAGTTTGGCTATTTCACTAAATCGTTTTTCATTTCTGTCTGTGTGTCTTTCTTCAGTTTCCTGATCCCTGCTCTTCACTGGGGAGAGATCATCAAGTAATAGATGAACTGCTATAGTTGAATCCAAACTCAGGCTAAATGTAGAGAGATTATTTACTGCAGTATAGCTATTTACATATTAGGAATGAAAGAAGTCTGGTGTTACCAATACTAAAGGCAACAGAGTTAGGTGAAATACATCAGCTATTCTGGGCAGCCATTAAATATCTGCAAGAAACCAAAGGAGGAACTATTGCAACAGAAATGACTGCAAGGTGGATTTAAGGAAGGAGGTAATAAAAGATCTAATCAAGGCAAGTTTTGAGTTCTTGCAAGAGAAGCCCACACATGATCTGAGCTTAAGTTATGCTAGCCTCTCAGGTCTTGGGGGTTATAGTCCTAGAGTCACAACACAGAATTAGATTGTACTGGAAATGTGAGAGCATTTCTGGTCATCCTGGTGTTGACCATGCAGAGTATAGGCATGAAGTGCTGATGTAGAAGCCTAATGTAAAAACTGTATGAGAATCCAATCCTGTCATAAGGATGCAGCCCTGAACGGCTGCTCTCTACTGGTGGAAATTAGATACAGAAGGGTCACACATTAGTGAGGAGTTTCATCTATTTTTCAATTTTTTGTAGTACTAGTTTGTGGTACTGACTACTTGGTCAAATTATGTCCATTGATCCTGTTTGAAAAGTTTGCAGAAGAAGAAGTTTGTAGATTCAGAAGTTTTAAATTAACTTCCATTTATGACTTCATACTACTCAAAAACCTTATTTGTTGTTTAGTAAAGATAAAGACCTGTTTACATAGAACAATTTTTTTGGTTGTGAAAACTCTGTGTAGGTGCTTGTCTAGCTTTCAGCCTGTATCTGATGCTGAATTACAACAGTTGCTCTATCACCAGATGAGAAATGGAGAGCAGACCCACAGGCTGGAATGAAAACATGTAATGAAATATTACGAGCTGCGACAAACGTGAATACAAAGTTATACTCAGCCCAAATGAAGGTGCTGCAATCACACTAAGCAAGAAGGCAGTTCTCAAGAGCAAAAGGAAGAAGAGAAGGCTGAGGATAAGCCCAAACAAGAAGTCGCCTTGTCCTCATAAAAATTGTGCCTTTATACTGAGTGTGATACTGAGGATACACCTGTGAACCAGCTCAAGTTAGCTGTCCTGAGCCACTCAGAACTGCTAATCACCTGCACTCTGTAGCTGGCCTAGTATTCTGTTCTGGAAAAAAAGCAGGACAACATTGGTGAAGTTATATTGTAATAATAAGTAAATTAGTAATAAGCGTGTTGTAAGTTTGCTGACAATTACTTGCAAATTAATTTTAATGGCTCAGAATTGGATCTGTATCCAGTATAGATCATATAAAACATAAAAGGTGTAAGTTAGTTTGCTTTGCTCTGTGTGATATTTCTTATCAAAATACTTCCCCATGTTACAGAAATCTAGCAAAAGGGGCAGGAATTAATTATGCCTTACTAATAGATTCTTCTCTTCTGAAGATGTTCTTTATGAGATATTTTTTGCCTGGACCTTCTGACTGCAGTTTACTAAAAGTTCAGAGGTAAAATCTAACCAGCTCTTGCAGTATCCTTTAAAAGTTAAGAAAGGGGAAGATCTATATATTTTAGTGTTTATCAGTGAGAAGCAACTATTTCTGTTTTCTCTAGCACTGAGAAGAATACAATAGCAATTAAAACCTCCCCTTCTTGTTTTTCTGGAGCCAATAAATCCAGCCACCTTTCACAAGTAATATAGTCCATCTGAGTAATTGCCTTACAGTATCATTATTTTGAATGTTACTTTTTGTGAGAGAACAGGGTTTTTTTATTTGTTTTTGGTTTTTAACGTTGCCAAATACCACTTTAAAGAGTTTCCTGCCTGTTTCAGGTCTTATGTAAACCAGATGCAGAACCAACCAAGAGAGCAAAGTTTCATAATCATAGGTGAATGTATTTCTAACTTCTACATAATCATGTTGTGATTGAGTTCTTCACTCAGAAGAATACAAACATCACATCTGAACCCTTGAAAATTCATGAAACCTAGTACTGCATTGCCAGGAGTAGGAAATCTCTTTTTCTTAGGCTTAGGCATCTGGGCTTTTT
>VWYK01036963.1:38429-48486 GCA_013399775.1 Semnornis frantzii | reverse complement strand
ACATGAAAATATGTATCATACATATAACATAAAAAAGATTTTAAACACCCACAAAGATGTAGAAACTTATTCTATCTGGAAGGAACTGATGTAGAAATCATTAAATACAAAACCAACATCATAGTTACAACACAGCAGTAACAGATATAGGGAAAGGAGTAGATTCTTATTCTTGATGCTTCATGTGAGATTCCGTCCCTTCTCAGAATGTTGAGACTTACAAGTAACAAAGTATCTTTGGGCATGGATCTTTGTAATTCATTGATAGAATGATTCATAGAATCACAGAATTAACCAGGCTGGAAAAGACCTTTGAGATCATCAGGTCCAACTTGTCACTTAACGCCTTTTAATTAACTAACTAAACTGGCTAAGTGCCTTATCCAGTCTCCTTTTAAACACCTTCAGGGACTGTGACACCTCTCTGGACAGCCCATTCCAATGCCAATCACTCTGTGAAGAAATTCTTCCTAACATCCTGCCTAAAGCTACCCTGGCACAGCTTATTGTTCTGTCACTGGTTGCCTGGGAGAACAGACCAACCCCTAGCTGGCTACAGCCTCCTTTCAGGTAGTTGTAGAGAGCAATAAGGTCTCCCCCAAGCCTCCTTTTCTCCAGGCTGAACAACCCCAGCCCCCTCAGCCACTACTCGTAGGGCTTGTGCTCCAGAATAACAGGTTGGAAGGGACCTTGAGGATCATCTAGCCCAACCTTTCAATGTAAGAATATAGTTTAAATGAGCTGTCCCATTTCATATGATCTTTGTTTGCAGTGCTTTTGTATTTCCCTCCCAACTCTTCCATGTCACAAGATAACATAAGGATAAAACCGGTCAGGGATCATTTCAAATATGAAGTGGTCTCACACAGCAGTGCAAGGGAAAATAGCATCTTGCCAAAAAAAAGGAAACAAAACCCCCCAAGCCAAACCCTTCTGTCTGAAGCATTTTTTTCCATGACTTACAGTTGGCTGTCATTGGCATGTGGGAGTCAGGAAAGCAAATCCAGCAAGTACCTGCTTACAGCAAGGGCAGCTGATCCTACACAACTGCAAGACAAATGCCAAGTAATGGGGAAGCAAATGTTGGAGAAATCCTGCAACAAACCACCAGGTTGAATCAGAGAGTCCTCCCAGTGCCACAGGTGCTCTGCCCCATGCATCTGCAGTCATGGGCAGGTAATTTTATGTTGATAATAAAATGTAACTCAAGCAGATGGACAGCAGGGGTAGGATGATCACAATTCATCTGTCTTCTTGGTCTTCTCCTTTTGGAGTTAGCTAAAGCTGAAGGATGATTGAAACATCAGAAGATAAGAGAGAAAACCACCATTGTGATAGAAGCCAAGTGTCTTAAAGCAGTGGAACCCCAAGCTGTCCCTTTCCCACCTGTTCCCATGTTCCCGCACCAGCAGGCAGACCTATGGTTTCTGCAAGGACTTGCTAAAACAAGAGGGACTCTTCCTTACCTGATGCTGGTCACCAAAGAACTTTCCCTCAGATCTTCTGGCTCTATGACAAGCCTGTAATTCTAGCTTTTTACATCTGAGCATTTTTTTTTTTCTGTGAAGGAGAAAAACAGATGCCAATGAAGGCCACAACTGGTGTCTCTTCCTCTCCTTCTTCAAAATCTGAACACATCTTTTCTGTTTAGTTACTGAAGTTAAACTGACATCGGCTCTTTTCCTCGGCTGTTCAGGAAACCCTGGGATTACCTGCAGAGCAGTGGTTTCCCTCATCGCTCCTCTTCCCACGCACCTCACCTCTGCCTTAGCTCCTGGGAAGCACCATTTGGTGCCCTTCCCCATCATCACTGTGCCAGTTTCCCCTCAATCGCCTTTTTCCCACCCTGCTCCTCACACGTGCCAATACCCAAGGCAAATCACTCAAGAGGGTACAAGTGGACAGAGGTCCTCACCCACCATGTGGGGTTGACCAAGCTGCCAAAGAGCTCCTCATCATTAACTCCTGGCAGCCCTATGCATAGCCCAGCACTGCCTTTGCACAGTCAAAACCAAGGAGGGTCAAGGCAGGAGCGCAGGGATTTGAGAGGTGGACGCGATGTAGACACAGCATGGAGAAGGCAAGTAGGCACTGCACAGGAAGGATGGGAGAGAGAAATACATTCTTTAAAACAGAAAAAAACCAAATCATCCTTCATTATTAACAGTGCTGCTGCAACAATTTTGTATCGGAAGCATCTGAAAGCGGTTTTCTTTCATCAATTAATTAATCCCGAACAGCTGTACTACAGCACAAGAGTCCACATGAAGCTGCTTACATAGCAATGCTTTGGCCAAAGGGTTTCTCAAAACACTTGCAGACTGGGAAGAAGTGGCACCAGGAGAGGGCTTACTCTGTCTCTAGCAAACCCAGCATGCTCAAAAAACAAAGTTACAAAAAATACGCCAATGGATCAGGATTTATTTTTAACTATCTTTTGCCTCAGCCACTTCAATCAAAAATTCATTTACAGACTCTCTTCCTGGCCACAGCAGAGGCCTGTTTCTGATCTCCTCCTCCTCGGTGTTTGAGCACTGGCCATGTTTGCCTAAACTCTGGATTGTTATCTACAGGGTTAACCTGCTGCTTGCTTCCCATCTGAAGGCAGCTGATTCTGTGAGACACTCGCCTCCAGGGCAGCCAAATTTGATTTCACCATGAGGACAACAGCAGCCTCACTACGCTAAGGAGTGAGCCCCAAAAGGCCTTGGAGGCCAAGGTCTGGTTTTCATCAGGAATCCCAAGTAAGGAGGGCCAGAGAAGGTGCCAGACAGGAAAGGGGCCATATACAGGCACGGGTTGCAGCAGATTTTTGTAGCACTTTCCATGAGCATCATCCCTGGAAGACGATGGGTTCACAGCACGCCAATTCCTGAGGTATCGCCCCCCATCATCTCCACCCCCACCCTGCCTGCTGCCCTCTGGCTGGCCTCAACCTTGGAATCTGCTAACTCCCTGTGCTGGTTTGAGGCTCATTCGAATGTTTTAATGAGAGAACTTAGATCATTGGTTGTAAGAAGAAAATAATTAAGTCTACATCATTCATTGGTTTGCTGGGAGGGATAAGAAGCCAAAACATAAACAATTTGTCCCACTCTGGTCTGCAACACTACTCCCTTTCACTTCTTTGATCTGCTCTAATATGTCTCTAATCTTGGCTAACACATAACAACATAAGCTTTGCTGGTTTTGTTTTTCTCTCTGGGAAAGTAGAGGGAGAAAAAGGGTAGCTCTGAGCCACTTCTGGGCAGTTTCCTTTGCCCCTGAGGGTGCTTGGAATTCCGTATTATTTCTAATTCGTACACAATTGTAAATATTTGTAAATATATTGTGTATATACACTTGTACATTTTGCTTTGCTGTAAATGTAGCTTCATCTTACTTCCAAGCTATCTGAGCTAGTCTGGTAAATTTCAGTGCTGGACGGGGGAAGGGAAGCTCCTAACCCACCACACTCATAGCACCCCAGTAGCCAGCAGTGTTGCCTGTAGCACTTCATTCAGCAAACCACTAGCAAGGATCAGCAGTGGCTTGAAACATGTTGCTCAGGTAAATGCATGAGGAGCTTGGTGCTGGGTCACTTCATAATACCTCTCCAGCCAAGTGCTCTGTGGGTTGAAGTGTTTATTAGCTTCCTGACAAGGAGACGGGGTTACTAATTTTGGCAACACTGACAAACAGAAAGCACCACATGAAATCTTTGCATCTCCTCCCATCCAAATGTGTCCGGAGAGAAGTAAACTTGGTTGTTTCTGCAGAGCACCACTTGAACTCATGCAAAAGCTATCCTGATGTGAAAGCAAAGCTGTGGGGCACAATCACAGCTGTGCCACACCACGCCAGGTAACCCAAGCATCAGATCTCTCCTGCCAGGCCTCCTCTTTACATGACAGAATATGGAAGTGAGATAGGGCTGGCAGCTCCCTTTCATATAAACAGGAAGTTGCACCTAGCTGCCATCACAGATTTTGTGGTGATCATGACCAAGGTAAAGCTTATTTATCCAGACAGTTTCCACAGGAGAAATGAGTTTTGTGTTGTTATCATTTTACACTAAAAAGAGTCACTAAGCTCCACAACATTTCAGTTATGTTCTTTCCCAAAGTGATGCATGAGGCAGAGTGATGCAGGAATAGCTGCTGCACACAGCAGGTTTGATACAAAGTGAAACTTCCCCGTGTAAGGCACCCGGCTTTTCAGTGATAGTTTGGGAGTTACGCAGGCCCCACACACAATTAAATCACCCAGACTAGACTCAGCCTGCTGGAAGTCAAGGAATGAAGCTATATTTACAGCTTAGCACAATTTACAAACATGTATACACACAATATACAGTTATATACAAGTTAAAAGTAATACAGAAACATAAAAAAAAAAAATTCCTCCCAAGACAATCAGATTGCCAGGAGGATCCTGACCCAAACCTCCCCCTTTCCTCCCCTTTCCCTCCCTTCAGAAATAACCAGATCAATCCCCCTATATCTCATGTGATAAATCCGGAGAGAGCTGAGGTGAGATGTCAAAAAGACAAGGAGGTTAGAGGAAACAAAGGGTTAGATGGGATTAGAGTTAAGGCAGAAAGCAACCACAGACCCTCAGAGTGAAGGAGCAGAAGCACAACCGAGAACTAACTGAGAAGTATGTAACAAGTGAGTGTCTTATCTGTATTTTGACTAGTTGCCTGTCTCAAAAGAATGAGTGATATAGATTACTGTTGTTCTTCTTTCTTCTCACAGCGAAGGATTTAATTTCTCTCAGTAAAATATTCCAATTAGCCTCAAACCAGCACAGCTCTTCTACCAAACACACAGAGGATTCTCTGCTACCTACAAAATCTTCTCCATGACAACTGGTTAAACACATTCAGCAGCTACCCTCCAAGAATAAGCACCTGATCCTGCTTTCTCACCTTCTTAGAGAAGTGATGACAACACCAATGGATTAAAAAAAAAAAAAAAAGTTTTCCCAGAATGACTTAGGCTAGAAGGGACCTCAAAGATCATCTCCTCCACCCTTCCTGTCACAGATGGGGACATCTCTCAACTAGGCTTTGCTGCTCCCAGCTTCATCCGGCCTGGCCTTGAACAGCTCCAGGGAGGAGGCATACACAACCTCCCTGGGGAGCCTGTTCCAGAGTCTCACCACCCTTGTGCTGAAGAACTTCATCCTTTTCTGTGGAAAAGATTCCAGTGTCTCTTACCATATCTGCTGCCCCATTGGTGCCTGGCAAATATGACTTCGGTGTCTCTGCTATCTCTGGAGGCCTTGATCACTGGTATAGATAAGACACCTGGTGAAGCTGCAGCTGAAACACAACTTCCTTCTGCTTCCTGAGCTATACTCTCCCTCTAAGGAGTATTGGGGTTTTTCTTCAGACTTTAAGTCAAGCAGCTGATCCTGCTGTTTGTGGTGTCCCTCTGTACTGCCTCTCTGGCGTGCACTTTGAATAACTGCATTTGAGTGTACACTCCGAAGAACTGCATTTGAGATGCACCCTGATGCCTACCAGCTGCATCTGGAAAAGACCAAGATTCAGAAAATTTGAAACAGAACAAAATTGCACCAAAATTCTATCACATTACAACTGCACAGACTGTAGTAAGGCGGCTTTCCATAGGCCACCAACAATTCCCAGCTGAGCACCTTCTGGCTTTTATGGAGAGCAAAGACACACCAAGGTATTTTGCCTTTAATTACCTGTTTTCCAGATGCTGAAATAAAAAAGTAGTTCTCCTTTTTTTCACTCTTAGTTTTATTATAAAAATCAACATTTCCTTTGTTACAACTCAGTTTATAGCAATAATTGGACAGGGTTTTTGTACAAGGTTTATATACACTCGACAAGTAGAGCACTTTATTTTACAAAGAAAACAAAACAAAACAAAAACCAAACCAAATCAAAACAAACACAACAAAGTTAGTGAATGAGTGACTAGGTCTGACCAAATATTGGTCATTATAATATAAATACATCCTTGCAAAGCACCATCGTACCAAAGTTGATGAACAAGAGACACCAGCTAGCTTTAAGACAATGACAAACAGGGATTAAAGCTTTTTTTAAAAAAAAACTAAAACAAAACAAAACAACAACCAAAACCAACTAACCAACAAACAAACAAAAAACCCAAAAATCCAAACCAAAACAAAAGATTAAAAGTCTGAAAGCAGCACCAGATCCTTCACTTGCAAACAAGGCTGGTTCAGCTTAAGCTTAGTGGTATCCTCTTTACAAAAAGACATTTTTATTTCCCCTGGCTGACTCTTAACTGCCTGGCTTAAGGCTGCAGCCATTTGAATCAGGACTTCGAAGCCATTCCTTCTTTACTTACAAGAGAGGAACAAGCCTGCCCTTCAAGAGTTTCATTATAACAATCATGCTGCCTGCTACCAAGACAATCTCTGGCCTGAACTGAGTACAGGCAGTTTATTCACCCTGCCTGGCACAGTCTTGGAGTGGAACATCCAATACCTATAAATGCTACACTGGCATCATCCACTCAGCTGCCCTGTGTAAAGATGGAAAGAAAACTGCTCCTTTTGGATCACTGCTACGTTTTAATTGATTTTGTAGAAAGAAATGGAATGTTTTGCAGTCATTTTAAAGTTTTAGGGCATTCCTAATATTTAATTTTCAAGCAATAAACACATTTTAAAAATCCAAGGCTAAGGAATTAGTTTTTGATTAACAAAGTTCACATTTTTGCACCCAAAGAACCCAGCTATGTTCTTGTTGCAGAAACAAGAAGTAAGCTGCTCCATGCACAGCACACCTTCAACAGCAGATTCTGTATGTAACAACATTGGTGACGAGGCAAAAATATCAGGGAAAAAAGTGATTTGGGCCCAGAGAGCTCTGTAGTTCATGCAGTTCCCCCACAAATGGCAGTAATCAGTTAATCCAGCCATTGATCAGCTAACCAATGAGGAATGGAAATATTCACTATTTTTAAGACAGTGGTCTTCAGCTTAGCACAGGCTGAACTGCTTTAAAATAAAACAATATGCCTAAAACTCACCAACAAAGCCATTTCCAGAGAATGGGCTGTAATAAACAAAGATGCAATGCACAAGTGGAGACCGGAACACCACCAAGGGCCATTAATGCAATAAAAAGGGATTCTCTGCACTCACCTTCACTTGCAGTGGATTGTGCACTTGCCTTGTCAAGTTGTTTGGGTGCAAGTTTCCTTGTAGTTATGCTAGGACTACAACAAGTTGACTTTTATGTACAGAAGCTTTTACTTATCTGTCGAATGGGACTCCAAAAGCAGGGGAAAAGTGTGAAATCCAATGCTGCTCTTTCACACAGTGTTTACTACTTGAGTTTGAAGTAGCAAGTGTTCTGTTGTCTATGCTACACCCTGGCCAGCTTACGTGAGACAGGAGGACAGCATCCAGCATGGGCACTCTGAATCTGCTAAATTCACATTATCAAAAGATCTGTGTACCTGCAGATAAACTTGTACCTGCACAAGGGGGGAAAAATGTTATGGCAGTCATTTGGAATTTAAAACACTGAGAGTTCCAACTGGCATCAACATGAATCCTTTGATATCAGCTGGCTCATTTGCATATTTTGCATTACTGTAAATATTTCATTTGATGTTGCATAAATTGCTGTGAATGGAGCCCATTCTCTGTTTCCAATGCAAATGCTTTGTGCATGCTCCACTTCTTGGATCTAAGGTCTTTTCAAGTAAAGATCTTGGTATCCAAAAGCAGTAGAGGATAGAGGAGTGCCCCTTAGGAAGATGTGACATGGCAGGTAGACTTTAAAAACGCAAGGTTAGGTCTCATTAATGTCACCAATTAAAATGGTCATGACAGGTGTGATGGAATTAGATGATCTTTAAGGATCCTTCCAACTAAACCACTCTGTGTTAAGCTCCTGTGGAACATGCAGAGATTAGTTTGCAACGAACTCTGCTGCAGTGTCTATTTTTGTTTTGTTGGTCTGTTTCTCTCCTAAGTGACACAGCAACTATTTCCATCGCTAACATGCCAGCTATGAACACTCCCCCAGGTGTCTACACAGAGGAGAAGATGTGCAACGAGCTAATGCCTCACTCTGTG
Organism: Semnornis frantzii; assembly: GCA_013399775.1. Classification (NCBI taxonomy): domain Eukaryota; kingdom Metazoa; phylum Chordata; class Aves; order Piciformes; family Ramphastidae; genus Semnornis; species Semnornis frantzii. The sequence goes on along the minus strand of VWYK01036963.1, from coordinate 40,410 downwards.
TGTGTATCTGATGCTGTAAGATGAGGACATTTGTGCTTAGCTTAAGAGACAAGGAGGAGCTTCGCTGACATCAATGAGACCACTTATATGCTCATGTGACGAACCCACTCAAGCATCTCCCACACTGACATGCTTATGTCATCCACAGCTCAGACCAGTCAGCATGTCAGAAACGAGGCAGAAAGCATGGCCCCCATGAGGGAAGTGGAGAACAAGCGGCTCAGTGGTGGAGAAAACCAGAGAACTTAAGTCTCAGTGTTCGCTCAATCTAGGGTCCATTCCCCAGCAATATCCCAGGTGTGCACACTGGCTGAATTACTGCTTTTGTAATCAGCCTAAAAGGAACTTGAAAGACCATCAACTCTTTCAAACTCCTATTCTAGATTCACTGGGAAAAACTACATAGAGTTGCAAAGGCAGACCACAGTTTCCTACTAAATACATTCTTTGGTTAGGTTAGATGAGAAACAGCCTGCTCTCTATGCTGGTAGTCTTCAGTGGAAAAATAGTCTGTGCAATTAGCCCCTCTTCATATGGGCCTCCTAGAGACAAGTGACCCAAAATCCCCAATGTGGGAACTGAAATGTACCCAACAGAAAGACTTGACCAAATCCTGCCCTGAATTGTATGTTCACTTCGCTGACTTCAGCTAAGGTTTGTGTGGACAAATTAGCACAGAAAGCAGGCAGCATGATCCATATGCAGCAAAAATCACTGGAATTAACACTTAGCATTTTACCTGCAGAAGTTCCCTCTCCAAGAGGAAGCCTCAGTGAGGCAGTCCAGCTAGAGCAGAAAGAGGATACCACCGCTCCTTAAGTTCAACCACCTCATAGTTTTTCAGACAGACATTGGCACAGTGAAAAAAGCATCTTGCAAGAAGAGCCCATTGCCATCGCAGTACAAGCACTTGGACTGAGAGACAACTCAAGATTCTTCTGAGTTCATTAGTGCAAGTTTCCACATGTGAACCCCACACGGAATGCTGCACATGAAAAAAATGTAAACAGAGAAGTTTCTAATTCTCATTGGCGTGCCAGCCTCAGCTACCTCCACTCTGACACACCTGCCCTCCCCCCTTCATATAAATGGTTTCCCTTATAGTTCATAATACCCTCCTCGTCATCCATCCTGCTGGAGAACACAACCAAGCTTCTTCACCAGCAAGGAAGAGCCAGAGTAACAGCCACCACGATTCCTAGATACCTAGAATAGAGCTGGGAAAAAAAGCCTTGGCATGCCAGATTCAGAGATTAACTGCAACAGCCTAGAGACTACCAAGGCTTTTTAAGGTTTCCTCAGGTAAGACCCTTTATTACAGTTGGCATCTCAATGCCAGTTTTCCTTGCAGCTGAAATCAAGGGAGGCTCCAGGATTTCAGACAAGCAGTAACACTAGCAAGAGTTACTTGTCACTAATTCTGGTAACAGCATTGAAGGCCTATGCCACATTTTCAGCTTATTTCTCTTTCTGTTCAAACTGGCTGGGAAACAAGCAACAGAGAACAATAAAACCCACATGGCACCTCTGAAGGGCTGCTACACCCATACTATGCCCAAAGGCTAGGAGGCAGAAGCTCCTCAGTACCTTTGTTTTGAGAGGGAAGATTCAGAGAGCCACTCTTTGAAGGCATGAAGCACCTTCAAGGGATTAGATGTCAAGAGAAGGTGCAAATGCATAATGTCATCTAAGATCAGGTACACTGTGAGCTCCACTACAGCCAAAGCAAATTCAAAACACTGCACTGGAGTCAGAGAGGAGTTAATATTCTAGGCTGTCCCTCAATCTACATGAATAGTGTTTTCACTTAATTAGATACTGTCCCTGTCCAAATCACCATGGTGAGGCTGATAGGATAAGGGGCTAAATACAATAGTATACAAAAATAGAGATGAAAATATAATGGTTTGGTGAAAGAATGTCTTCAAATGTGACATTCCCAGTGGTTAATACTAAAGTATTAAACTCACATCATGCAAAA
>VWYK01036963.1:16395-38377 GCA_013399775.1 Semnornis frantzii | reverse complement strand
ATTTATAGTTTATAAATATGTTGTCTATATTATATGTGTTACAAAAATATTTGACATTTCATGGGCACTAGGTCAAAATAAGGTTTTCTTTTTTAAGGGACTAAAAAAAAAAAAAAAAAATCATTCAGGTATATGAGTATTACCCTTGTCAATGATGTGAAAATCATACTGACCTGGTACAAAACAGAATCCTACTGCACTGGTAAAAGGAGGAGGGAATCCTACCCCTACTAGTTCACGAGGAGGCTAATTGGAAGAGGGAAAAAAAAAAAAAAAAAAGAGAGAATTTACAGTATCCCAGTTCTAGCAGTACTTTAAATAAGGATATGGTGATTTAAAGTGACAAGAGCAGGAGGAAAGGATGCAGGAGAAGATGGGAAAAGCTAAAAAGGAGGGGGTAAAAAAGCAAACTTCAAAATAGAGTAGATAAAAAGTCACTGAAACTCCAGAAGCAGAGAGAAAGCTCTAAAGGATCTAGTTTGGTAAGTTCATTAAGTAGAAGCAGAGGTGCATTAACGTCAAGAAGTTTGTGATTGTTTTTGTGGATTCACTGCTACCATTACTGTGTTCCTGTAGAAAATAAAGCCCTTTGTGTAAGGTTCAGATCTTCCTGATTGCGTTTTCAAGTTTAACTTCAGTTGCTGGCCCTCTGTAGTTAACATCGAGGTTATTTGGCTACATCCAAGTATCTATGGTATGCTGCTCTGAGGCAGACTTCTTTATTCTCCATTACTTTAAACATTTTTGGTATTGACAAACCCCCACAGCTCACCTCGCTGGACAAGCGACACATCCTGGTCCTTCCACTTATGTGCTGAGACACTTAACTGGACTTAAGGCATGTTTTTGTGTTCCATTTGCAAAAATAAACACTTTTTGTACAAACGTCTGGGTTCTTTTATACAAAAAATTTTTCTTCTTATGGCACAAGCAGCAGCTGCTGGTTAAGAAAATATATAAATATCCTTTTTTTTTTTTCTGTCTCTTTTCTTCTGTACAAACATCTTCAGCATTCCTCCACCCCATTCAATAACATTTAACTGTACACTGTCCTACCTCAGCCATGGCCAAGAGTTCCCCAGCAGAACATTTGCATATTTACACTTCCCAGAGCAGAGGCAAAGAAGGGGGTGGGGGTGCTGGTCCTCATGAGGAGTCCGTGCAGGGGGACGGGGGCGGTGGGTAGAGGTGGTGCGAGTAGCTCCGCTCCGTGTAGGGCGAGGGCGGGCAGCTCTCGTAGTTCTCCTCCGCCGACAGGTACTGGCTGCGCGGCGTGGGCGGCGGGGGCACGGGCTCCGAGTCGTAGTTCAGGTCGCTTGTGTAGCCCTTGGCCGCTGTCGCTGCTGCCACCCGGCGGCTGGGGGCGTAGTCACTGTCACACACGTCCGTGCTGCAGGGCGTCGTGGGCGGCGCGAAGTGCCGGTAGCTGTAAGGCCGGTAGCTGCAGTGGAGACAGGCAAGTGAACAGCGTTGGAGCCGAGAACGGTGAGTTTTTGGTTTCACGGACTGCTCTAACGAGTCCTGCCTGCTACTGCAATTAGAGAGAGAATCCTTGAGAATCCAGAGGCATGACATGATAAAAGGAGGGTGGAGGCAGTGACCTAAGGTGAAGGAGCAATGGTAGGAGTGGTAGAGCTGGGGGCAGAGTAATATACCAGCGGCTCAAGGCCAAAGACATTTGGGCACAAATGTCTTGGTCAGTCCCTATCTGGTGATGGAACAACACTGCTCAACAATTCCACAGAACGGCTGAGGCAGGAAGGGACCTCAGCACTCATTTACTCCAACCTCTCCACCACGGGCAGGGACGCCTCTCAACTAGACTCAGCTGCTCAAGGCCTCGTCCAATCTGGCCTTCAACACCCCCAGGAAGGAGGCAGCCACAAGCTCCCTGGGCAGCCTATTCCAGAGTCTCACCACTTTCTGGCTCCCTTGCAGTAACTCTACCTTTGCACTACAGTGTCAGTCAAATCACAGCAACTAGTGACAGGGATGCTAATTGTTAATTATCTATACACAACAGGCCCCCTGAGGACTCCCTTGAGGTAGAAAAGGTTGCCCCAGACACAGTGGGGCAGGAACGGCACAGGGGCAGTGGGGGAAAGGAAACAGCTGTGTTGCAATTACATGGAGAAGATGCTCTGTTTCTGCCATGCAATTTATGGATACCAACTTCCAAGCCCAGGAAGAGAGACTGAAAATTGCCTGGCACATTCATAGCATTCAGGAGAGTCACTCGCCAGAGGGGTAATTAGGTTGGAATTCCCAAAGGCTGCTACCACAAAACATGCTTTAAAACGAACCCAATATAGTTCATGCAAAAAACAGAAATGGAGACTCATGGTGGCTTACAACTACCAGCATCACACTCAGTGGCTGGGAGCAAGTGGGGATGCAGCCCCTCTATATTCAAGACAGATTTTTTGGACAGAGAGGGAAATCAGAAGCAGTAAGGCTAGGTTGATTTTTTGGGTGGGGGAGCATTCAGAAAACATTCAAGCCTATACTATATCTTCAATAACATTTATAATACTAAAAGTCACTAAAAAGTGCTCAGCATGATTTATGCCTGGGTCAAAATTTGGTTTTCTTTCATTACGAAATTACTCATCATTTTAAAAGATTTTTTTCCTATGGCTGCAAGGGATCATTATGAAGATCTGGTTTGACCTTCTGCACAAGAGAGGCTGTATTTCTGCTAATGGAGATGTGTTTCCAGCCCCAGAGACCTCATTATCCAAGAGCCCCCAAAGGCTCTGTGTTAGGGAGGCATTCCTTTCACTAAGCAAGCACAGAGCTCTCTTCTCACTGACCGCATCTACTGGTGATCTGGGAGAGAATGATCTACACCCATGAGTCCTAGGTGTTTCTTTTTCTATTTTTGGTAACTAGTTATAAAATTATAATGAACTTGAGCATCTTACAAGGAAGGTAAGAAAGATACATTCAAGTAAATAGAGCTAAAGCTTGCATGCCAATATACTAGTCAGAAAACAAGCAAAAGGTTAGCATTTTTTTCCAGATATTAACCATTAATACACCAAACTGGAATTTCTATGCTTTATCTAGGCCATAATACTAATGTTACTTCTGCCCTACTAGCCTTTACATTGCCATGTTTCCTCCCCATAGTGTTTGCTTCTCATTTCAGATAATTGCACGAGAAATTATTTATGACAGAAGTCTAAACAGCAGCTTTCACTTCAGGCCAAGTATTTTTGTCTCAAAGTTTGACTGGTTTTGGTTTTGTGGTTTTATGGTTTGTTTTTTGGGGGTGATTGTTTTGGTTTTCTGCATTTAGCTGATTTTGTGCTGCACGTTGTCATTCCCCCTAAAGCAGCCCAGCCCGGAGGTGTGCTACTAAGCCACTTGCTGCAGGATATGCCTCGAACAGTGCTGCACTTCCAGGCATGGTTCAGTGACTTGCTGCATGTGCACCTATTTCAGTGCTTGCAGAGCTAGGGCCTTTGATAGTGATTCTCACAGAGCAAAGGCTGTCTTTATTCTGCACTTTCTCCACTAATTGCTCTGATTCTGATGGCAACTATTGCAATAGTAATTACCTGTAGGATCTATGAGTGGAGGGGCTGTTTGAAGAGTAACCGAATTCCATGGTGTAACGGGAACGTTCAGTAGCTGGGGATGGTGGTGGGTTCAAAATCTGAGAGGAGAGGAAAAAGCCACAGTTATTAAAAAAAAAAAAAAAAGAAGATATGACAGAGGCACTCCAGGAAACATGTTTATAGATTTTCTTTTTAGTAGTTCTTAATAATAACCTCAAGTAAAGACCTGTATGCACAGCCTCTCCCAGCAAAACAGGACTCTTACTCTGTTCCTTTCCAGATCTTAGACACTGGAAACACTGCTCGTTCTCATTCCCACAGAAACTCTTATTAAGCTCTTTTCAAACAAATGCTGACTGCTGTTGCTATTTTGACGGACCCAGTGCTGGAAAGTAAAGTTGAAACTAGCTGTTCAATACTACATTGTCACTAGGGATACCACTGCCCTAGGCAAACTGGCAGATGCCTGCTCCTGCAAGCTGGAGTCCCCAAGTTTTGTGCTGTTCATAATCTGTGCATTGTGCTGTCCACAGCAAGCTTTTCTTCCCTGTACTGGCATGCTGCCAGCACAGACAGGACTGGGATTACAGATACAACATGATGGGTTCCCTCTCAACTGCATGTAGACAGTTGAAGGTTTCAGCCTGCAATGACCACGCATGAAACTCTTTAACACTCAATTGTGTCTGGTGGACACCATATAAAAATGCCTAACCCAGCACCCGCTGCAGATAAAAGTAGAGATAGGGAGCCCCCTAGGGCTGCTGCCAGCTTTTATCTAGCGTCTACAGCAGCACACTACTCATCTGTGACTAGAGGAACGTTGTGGAGTTGCAAGCCACTTGTTTGTTTATTTATCTGTCACTCACAAGACACATGACATAACTTCATTTCTATAAAGAATCAAGCATAGTTTTACCTCCAGAGACACAAAAAGGAGTATAATGAAAGGGGATTGCACTGCCAGAGTTGCTCAACATTTATAGGGTTTTTTTCATCTCCCTTGACATTCACCCTAACATCTTTTTCTGGCACTGAACTCTCTCACAGCATTTTGAAATCAACAGAAAATCCCCATACTGTTTTGGAAAAAGACAATCTCCCCTCCCTTCCCTTTCAAAATCACTTACCCCAGATTCAAACAAGTTTATTAGGCTAGAAATTGAAACAAAAGAGTTCATCGCTGATTATCCTCAGCAAGACATTGTTGCTATTCTACAAGTTATTAAAGGTCTATGAATAGCAGAATGACTTACCGGAGGAAAGTAAGTGCCTTTGGTACTTGAAGAACTGCTGGAAGAGGCTCCGGTGACATGAGCCCTGTCATAGGGTGGCCCACTGCTTCCTCCCATAATGCTGAGGGAACTGATCACAGATTTCCCTCGGGACATCCCTGAAGAAGAAAGATGTGTGTCAATATCCAATTCTTCAAAGCAGGGAAAAGAAAGCTTACAAGATTACCAAGAAGATTAATTTTGGGTTTAGGAGCTGTGCTTGTAATACTTCTGTTATTCTCTAGAGTGTTAAATTTGGTGCTCCTTGATGGACAGCTGGAATGAGCACTGTCATGGGACAAAGAGGTTGGTTCGGTGGAGCAGCTTCTCAGCTGCAGGACTTGGCACCAGACTACACTAGAGCTGTGTGAAGAGAAGCAGATTTATTTCACTTGACTGGCTAGAAAAGACTTGAGAGAGCAGGCATTCAGGTACTATTTCTATGCTTCAGAATACAACATGAAACTGACTCTGACCACCTCAACTGAACAACTGAAACCTGTGTGAAAGCAGAGAGGTTTTGTGTCCTTTCATTTCCACACCATTAAGTGAGCTTTTGCTGCCGGTCTGAAGCATGCTGGCAGAGAGTCCAAGTGGGAACTAGGACAGTAGCCCCTGTGCACAAAATAATGGTGACAATCCTGCTCAAAGGCTCTCCCTAGGATAGCAGCTCATTACAGAAAGAGAAATACAACCCCAGGGGTGCATTATTTTAACCCTCCAACAGCCTCATGGAACCTCTATATTCAGACTGGAACCTGCTGGATCCAAACCCAGAAGTTACAGTACAAGTGTAACACTGTGGTTCAGCTTTGCTTTTCCAACATCAGTAGCATCACGTGTGTTGTTTGTTTGGTGTTGAAAACTTCATCAACAAACAATACAAGGTGAGAGCACAGTTACTGCTGCTTATGACTGACTTGACAGAAGTTTCGCAAACATACAAACCCACTCTACAAATCTAGCAAGGATCATTATACAATATTTAAAGTTTCATAACTCTGTGTAACTTTACCTCGTACTATTGCAACACCTTGCTGGTGCCATAATAATCCAAATAGAGGCTTCTTTAGTAGCAAAACAAGAGAATTCCCATGGTATGTGCATTTATTTGAGCTTACAGTTCTGCTAAGTACCTAAATGCTTCTGAGTATCATAGGTCGAACAGTTCAGTATTATGCAGAGGGATGGTGATGAGCCCTGACAGTCCTGGCTTCCAATAACTTGCAAGTATTCATAGAATCCTAGAATGGCTCAGGTTGGAAGAGACCTCAGAGATCATCTTCTCCAACCTCCACACCATGGGCAGGGACACCTCACAACTAGACTTGGCTGCTCAAGGCTTCATCCAACTTGGCCTTCAACAACCCCAGGCAGCCACAACGAACCCTGGGAAGCCTATTTCAGAGTCTCACCACCCTTGTGCTGAAGAACTTCTTAAGATCCAATCTGAACCTACTCTCTCTCAGCTTCAAACCAGTCCCCCTTGTCCTACTGCTAGACATCCTTAGGAAAAGTCCCTTTGTAGCCTTCCTGTAGGATCACTTCAGCTACTGGCAGGCAGCTCTAAGGTCCCCTGGAGTCTTCTCCAGGCTGATCAACCCCAGCTCCCTCAGCCTATCCTCACAGCAGAGGTGCTCCAGCCCTTGGATCATCTTTTTGGCCCTCCTCTGGACTCAGTCCAAAATCTGGAAGAACCTCCTGTGCATACACACCTGAGGTATAACTATGTGGAGCCAAAGAGCAAGATGAGGATCACGCCATTTACTCACCAGGAAGAGACCCCGATAAAGAGCTTGGGTGAGGCACATATCCAAGAGGTACAGAGGCTGGTCCATGCACCACATAATCATTGGTCATTGTTTCACCATCTCCCTTCATGCGTGGGCACAGCACCCTTTGGCAGATGAAGTACATTGCTCCAACCACAAACACTGTGAGAATCACCCCAATGATGGAGCCTATTGTGTTGTTTGGCTGTGGGGCAGGTTCCTCTGTCGTGTCTGAAGACAGAAAACAAAACCAGCCCATGTAAGCTAATCTGACAGCTTCAGGTAATAACATCAGTTTTCCTGACATCTTTCCACACAGGAAAAACAGAAGTCTCCTCTTCTATCAGAATATAAGAGGAACAAAAGGGTATTGAGACAGGGCTGTTATGGACTCTGCAAGTTCATAAGGGCTACCTGGGCACAAGCTAACCACCAGACACACAGAAAGGTTTTTGGACCACAACTGACAGGAAATGAACAGTGCATGATTGTGTGAGGTGGGTGGTGAATAAGGTTCTGGTCTTGCTTCATGCTGACAGGCAGGTCTGTCCTTTGAACTTGATGAACAAGACCTGCAGCCATGACTCTGGATGGCTGGGGACTCCAGTGAGGCTTCTTGTCATTAAAGACAATGACAACTACTTTTCAAGTTGCATCTCATCACAGAAGCACCTAGGTTGTTGCTCAGTGTAACAGATCACCTATCTAACATTCATTTATGCTGAACAGCAGAGGTACTGCACCAGTACTGAATGTTGGGTCTGACCCACACTAATGGGCAGAGCTGACACCAGCTTTAGAGGTGCCATCCTCCTGTGAAATCTGCATCTGGAGTGATTATTCAAGTCAAAATGAGTGGCTTTCCCTACAATACCATTCTAAGCAATGACATTTCTGGGAATAACTGACAACCCCCTGCCTGTGCTTCGTGAATCTGACAAGAAAAGCAGACTTTAAAGTATTCGCCTGTTCTAGTCAGTGTTTTACATCTTATCCATTACTGAAAGGCTTTTCTTCAACACATTTTCTTGTCCCTGAACACCAAACTCAACACTTCAACTAACTTGTCACAGCCTACAGAGATAAGTGAAGAGACTTCTGATCACAGTGCAAGAGGGATGGTGACAACTGCAGGCTTACTCTGGGTGGGCTACTTTGCCATCCTCTGTTCTAAACTCAGAAAACATGTGAACCGTATCAAAGATAACTAAACACCTCTGTGATAATGTTACTAATAACTTGGTAGCATGACAGAACATCTCCTATTACTCCTTTGGGTCCAACTCCAGCTTTGCATTCTCAAATACCCTGTGTCAGCCATGACAGAAGGACCCCTAACAGAGGTGGTGTCCACATTTACCAGTTCTTTTAAAGCACGAACAGCAAAAATTAATTTTTTACTTGGAATTCTAAAGGCAGTGGTTTACTTGCAGAGCGCTGAGGATTTCAAGGAGGTGGAAATCAACATTATAAATCATAAATTGAGCCCAGAATTTCATCGGTTCGAGATACAAAAGAAGTTTTAGAAGGTTTCCTCTATAAACAGAGAGCTGCTCTGATTCTCTGTATGGAGCATAGCATTTATGTACAAAAAGCCTCTCACTGCTAGAAAGATCTTTTAAATATGACACCAGATCAGCCTAATAGCAGATTATAGCAAAACAATCTTTCACTTCTTGTAAAAGTTTAAAAAATTCAGTGAAAAAATGACAAGGCTGCTCTGCCTCAGAGACTGCTGGTTCAGGATACTAGTCAGTTATTCCTCTTCCACTAAGTTAACTGCATGAGAGCAGCTGGGAAGAGGAGCATTCCATTTGGGAAGAACTAAATGAATCTGGCTGGTTGGCAAGATAAAACCTAACTCGTAGAGAAGGTACTAAACAGATTTCAGACAGTGCAATCGAGTCCAGTCTCAGGTTTTGCACTTACAGCACCCTTGTTCATCTGAGCTGTCACTGCAGTCCAGGTTGTGATCACACTTCTTGCTTTTCCCAATGCACTGCCCACTGGCACAGCGGAACTGATCGGTTAAGCAGAGCACTGGAAAGAGAACCCCATGCACATCAAAGGTCAGTACCCATGACTCTTTACAAACATTAAGAAAACAAGCTGCCACCACAGCATACAAAATCAAGGAGTATCTTGGGAGAGCTCAGCCTGCTCCTAGCTTCATTTCTTAAAGTATCCAGTGGCACGGAAAGTCTCGTGTCAAAGACACAGAAAAAGTGATTGGGTGTTCTGAGGACAATGCACAGGGAGTGCCTGCTCCTCACAGCGTATTTACAATAAGGACACGAAAGTAACCTTGACAAAAATAACTCAGAAGCAGAAGGCCACTGACAATGCAGACACTTATCACAGGCCATGGTTATCGAGAAATTACTGTAAGAATCTCTAACTGGAATATAAGAGAGAAGAATTAAGTTCTTAAAAAAGAAATCTGCCAACCTACGATGATAGAATTGCTTAGGAAAAATAGATGTGGGTTTCCAATGCCCTTGTGTTCTTCCTGGAAACCAGAAAACCCCTTGATCACGAGACGATGTATTTCACTTGACATGTTTTTAAACTGAAATGAAAGACAGAAGATACAACTGGAGCTTTGCCAACATACTCAACAAATCAGCTCCCACTTTGGGGAAAGAAGGTGCTGCAGGCAAGGTGCTAGCTGCTGCTGTTTGCACAGATTCCTCATTCTCAGAAATCTAGAAATTCTTTCTGACTTCAGTTGATTTAAGAAGATAAACCAAAGGCTTTTCTTATCCGTAATCAACTGCATAATAAGGACACTGAAGGTGACAAACAGGTCCATGTCTGATATCTCTAGCAGCTGGATGGCAACTAGAAAGCTAACTTGTACAACCTATTTTCAGAGGGCAGCATCTCACATTCTCATCACCTTTCACCACACAGGAATTTCTCCACAGAAATACGGAGTGAAAAGCAGCTCTGAGGTCCCCCCGGAATCTTCTCTTCTCCAGGCTGAACAACCTATCCTCATAGCAGAGATGCTCCACCAGCCCTTGGATCATCTTTGTGGCCTCCTCTGGACTCTCTCCACCTGCTCTGTGTCCTTCTCATGATGGAGACACCAGAACTGGAGGCAACATTGGAGGTGAGGTCTCAGCAGAGCAGAATCAAGAGGCAGAATCCCATCTCTTGACCTGCTGCCCACACTCCTCTGGATGCAGCTTAAGACATGATTTGCCTTCTGGCTGCATGAGGGCACTGCCAGCTCAACGTACACAAAAACACACGACAATGGTTTGCTCCCCTTCGTAATTCCCTTCCAGTTACCAGGTTTTTACAGATTAAACCCACAACATTTTTAGTAGCACTTCTTACAAACGGACCATAAACCACTGTGCAGGAGATGAGTGTTAGATCTGTTCTACAACTGGAGAAACGCATGTATGGAGTAGTGAAATAATTTCCCATTTAGAAGACCAGCTTAAAAACTGGCAGAAGCTCAGATCCTTCGAAATCCTGCTCAGCAACAACTCTAGTATCTGTCACAGTGTCCCCAACACCACTCTGTTTTCATCATCCTCTCCAAGAACCTCCCTACCTTCACAGTTCTTCTCATCAGAGTTGTCCTGGCAGTTTGCTTCTCCATTGCAGCGGAGGGCACCATCTATGCACTGCCCACTCTCACACTGGAACTGGCTGTCTGAGCACACTGGGCAGTTCTTTTCATCACTGTGATCTTCACATTCGGTGAACCCATCACAGCGCCAGGCAACTGGGATGCAGTCAATCTCACCTGTGAAACAGGTGAACTGCTGAGGGGAGCATGTTGGTGGTTCTTTAAAAATCAAGCAAAGAAACAGAAATTAAAAATCCAGGTGAACAAACAGCATATCAGGACAGGCAAGGACAAGGTGAGCTCAGCTGCTTTCATTTATCAAGCAGCTGATAAATGTGCCCTGTCATAAAGCAGCTTCCACCCCTGCTGCCTCCACAAATCTTGAGTTCCATAAGACTGATGCAGGCTAACAACGATGTTGGCTCATTAGATAAAGAACAAGAGGAGTAGAGAAACATGCAGACTCAAAACCATTATTTTCTTCCCTTCCCACTTCACCTCTAACATCCTTTTCTTAATAGGTCTTCAAAAGTCTTCATTTAAAGACAACGCACCTCCTCCTCCTTTCCTGCAGCAGCACCACTCAGGGTGGATGGCTCCCTCTCTTTGTAATGCTCCATAGCCATTGTATAGGAAACATTCAAAGGATGTAATGCGCTGCAGATGGATGCACTGTGACTCAGTGTCTAGTTATGTGCCCTCGACAGCTCTCCTCTGTCAAAAATTCTTTCAAAATGACAAAAATCTGCTCCATCTAGTCAAGTCCTGCTATCCCAACACAGCTGTTAGCTGTTATTTCGCATTTACTAGAGCAACTGTTAATCTCACACAGTAAGTAAGTGCGGATTTTCTCCCCCCTTCCTCCTCCCCCATTTTTGGCCTGGAATTAAACTTCTTCTGAGAAAAATATCTGGATTATGTTAGCTCTTGTTCCATTGTGAGACCACACGTCGCCTCAATGACCAGGAGATTGCATAATAAATCCATTCAGTGGCATGAAGAGACTCAAGCACCAGAGTGCCTCTCCTCTCCCCTCATTTCAACCCCACCCTTGGAGGCACCACAGGATAGGCTACAGTGGCTATATTGCCATGGAGAGGGTGAGCTGTCCTTCTGGGACTGCAGTTTGGTTAGGCTACAGTGGCTATATTGCCATGGAGAGGGCAAACTGCCCCTCTGGGACTGCAGTTTGCAGAGACATGCACAGGGTGAGTTTCAGAAGGCCAGCAGAGAAGAATGAAATGTCACAGAAATAGTCCAACACAATGTGAAAATCTACCACTTTCAGAAAACGGATAACATACAGAGTGGTAGAAAAAAGTAATAAAGTAATAAGATTTAAACAATCAAGATGAAATAATTCAGTGGCCTTATGTAGAAGGGGATAATAGAAATCCTTACTGAGCAACCAGCCAGTGAACCTTCACTCTTCCCTTACTAAGTGGCCAGCTAATGAACTTCTATTCTTCCCTTACTGCTCTATACTTGCAAATTTGTCTGCGGAGGAGGCAAAGAAATGAGCACAGAGAAGTGTTTAACAGCATCTTGTCCAGTCACATTCATTCTGTTCATAAGCAGCCCCTGAAGATTAAGACTTCCCTCCATCAGAAGCAGAGTGCCCAGTGACAAAGAGCACAGGAAGGACTTACCTCCACAGGACAGCTCGTCCTGAAGCAGGACAAGGTGCACTGGGCAAGAACAGCGTGTGGTGCCATCACCCTTCACAATGCAAATGTGTGAGCAGCCACCATTGTCTTGAGAACAAGGATGTTGTCCTGTGATTTTAAAAATAAGACAAACAGGTATTGATGAGAAATCCCTACCTCTTTTCCCACCTTTCAGTGTTGGCTTTTTTCAGCATGCAGAACTCCATTCTTTCCTTCTCCCTGGGGAGAACACTACTGAAAACAACTCAAGAGTATTTTGCAGTGTATGTTTTTTTTCCCTTTATATACATCAATAATTAACATGCACATAGATTCATATAGCCATAGAATGGTATGGGTTGGAAGAGACCTTCAAGACCATCTAGTTCCAAAACCCCTGCCATGGGCAGGGACACTTTCCACTAGACCAGGTTGCTCAAGGCCTCATCCGGCCTGGTTGTGAACCCCTCCAGGGAGGGGGCATTCATAGCTTCCCTGGTGATCTGTTCCAGTGTCTCACCATGCTCGCTGTCAAGAATTTCTTCCTAATCTCCACTCTAAATCTACCCTCTTTCATTTGTCCCCTTCCTATCACTGCACACCTTCATAAACAGACCTTCAGCCTTCTTGTAGGTCCCCTTCAAGTACTGGAAGGCTGCTCTAAGGTATCCTGAGAGCCTTCTCTTCTCCAGGCTGAACAGGCTCAACTCTCTCAGCCTGTCCCCAAAGGAGAGGTTCTCCAGCCCTCTCATCATCTTTGTGGCCCTCCTCCGGACCCACTCCAGCAGTCCCATGTTCCTCTTATGCTGGGGACATCAGAACTGGAGGCAGTGCTGCAGGTGGGGTCTTGCAGAGCAGAGCAGAGCGGCAGCATCCCCTCCTTGTCCTGCTGCTTTCACTCCTTTGGATGTAGCCCAGCACACAGCTGCCTTCTGGACTGCCAGTGACCACTGCTGGCTCACAGGGAGTTTGTCATCAACTCACACCCCCAAATCCTTCTCAAGACTGCTCTCAATCCATTCTTCCCCCAGTTCATATTTGTCCCTGGATTGTCCAACCAAGTACAATATAATATGAAGAAATGCCTTAGATTACATACTTCATTTAAAAAGTAAAGTTTTGTGGGAGTTCTGAAATTTCTATACTGCAACTCAAATTACCATGCTCTAGATAACTATGTCTCCTCATTTTAATGTTTCATAAGGACAACACATTTCTCTTAGAACTTCTGACATATTTACTGAGATTAATAGCAAACAAAACTAGTAGTAGTCTGCACTGATGCTTTAATTAAACATCCCCAGACATTTTTCTACAGATGTCTCCAAGGCATGCACCACAGCCTTTTAAACAGCCCTATTTCCTCCAATATGACAGCAGCTCCACTGCTTTAACCAGCCAGTTCCCACCATTCCAAGTGCATGTGTGGAAGGCTACGTCCTGATGCACAAAAAAAGTTTTCCAAAGTGCAGCGGTGTTCAAACCAAACTCTCACTGAAAACACATTGCTCTGATGCAACACTGCTCTTCTGGCTTTTACTTTTGATACCAATGGCCACCAATAAGAAATGTTTGGGACACACAGTTCACTGAAACACTTACTGCTGGCAAAAGGCCCCAAGAGATATGCTTGTCTCAGTGTCTCAAACATCTGTGACAGCGACTGGGGGATTTGAACATCTCTGCTATGAAGAAAGGCTGAGACACCTGGGGCTGTTTAGTCTGGAGAAGAGAAGGCTGAGAGAGGATCTGATCAATCTCATTGTATCAATATCTGAGGGGTGGGTGTCAAGATGCAGGTGTCAGGCTGCTTCTGGTGGTGCCTAGTGATAGGACAAGGAACAACATGTACAAGCTGGAACACAGGAGGTTCTGCCTCAACAAGAGGAAACACTTCTTTACAGTGAAGGCGCCAGAGCCCTGGAACAGGCTGCTCAAAGAGGCTGTGGAGTCTCCTTCTCTGCATCCACTTTGGATGCATTCCTGTATGATCTGTCCTAGGTGATCCTGCATTGGCAGGAGAGTTGGACTGGATGATCTCTGGACGTCTCTTCCAATCCCTAACATTCTCTGATTTCTACTCTGCCTACAGACACTCAAATGCCAGGTGCCTTGTATGAGACTACCAGTAAAGTTGTCATCAGCAACAAAACGTGATGCTGGGTTTGTTACAGATTTCCTGCCTATTGCCAACTGCCTGAAGGTAACAATCTTAATTGCACCTTGGCAATGTCCAGACACAAAACGATATCGAATTGTGTCTTCTCAGATCTGCACTGACGTGGACCAGTGCCAAGGCAAATCAAGCTGGTCTCCCTGCAGCCTCTCCTTGGCTGAAGCCCCACAGGGTGCTGCATGCACTTGCAAGCAGGGGATTACACTCACTGTACTCCTGAAGGTTGAGCTCCTTCACAGCATGAATGTCACTGAGCTGTGCAATCCGAGCCTGAACCTTGGTGCGCCCTTCCCTCCCAGTCATGTCGATCTTCTCGATCATTTGCTGCTGCCTGTCGATCCAGTATAGCCAGTTCTCAAACACAGTCAGGCCCACGGGCTGCAGGATATTGGAGTCCTCCAACACAATCCTGTTAGCACCTGTGGGAGGCAAAGGTTGCTTTAGCTCCACTAGAATGAACTGAAAAACCATCAGAAACATAAAACCACAAGCAACCCTGGGCCTCCCAATGCAAGACTGATGGATTTTGCAGATGATCAATGTTGTTGTCTGCTTTCATCAAGAAGCCAGATCTTGTGCTTCAAATCCCTTTACTGTATTTACACATCACCTGGAGCTGGGAGCTCAGCCTTCGGGAGGCTATCCAGTCTTTTATTAATATGATGGGAATTGGTCATTCTTTTCATTCCTCTTTTTGGAGAGATTAACTGCTTTGTCTTGACACATAACAGGGAATAAGAAGATGGATTATTAGCTTGAGTTAACTAAAACAAGATAAAATCCAAGTGAAGATGAGGTAGTTAGAACTTCTTCCATGAATTAGGAGATTAAGGTAAACATTTGACTTCTGACTTCCTCATGTTCTTTAATTTCAACTATCTTATCTGCACTAAGGTTTTCATGCTAAATTGGAAAGGTGGTTTTTTTTTGGGTTTTTTTTTTTTTTTTGGGTAGGAAAAACTTGCTTTCCTCAGTTCCTTTAGCAATGATCAGCAGCAGATAAAAGGTCTTACACCTTTGAGGAGCACTTGTTGAGTTTTATGCTGATTAGCGGCTATTAAATACAGTCAAGAGCAACTGCCACATTTCGCAGTTACACTCCATATGAACAGAGGACAGTCCACAACTGCTTTATAAGTATCACTGAAGACACCAAAGACTTCCTGCCTCATACACAGTTGGAAAAGAAGCTGGTCGAAACCTGAGAGTTCAGGAATGAGGATTAATCCCTGCTTTGTTCATTTTGCATGAAATAACATGGTCATTAATACTCTGATATTCAATGAGGTTTATCAGATCCTGAGCATAAAATTACTCACAAACACAAGGAACCTGCTTCAGTTATGAAATGCTGGAACAGTATCACAAAGTCTGAATGTGTACCACATGGAAAATTCACAGAGCAGTCCTGGCGTTTCAGGTATCTTACTTTTTGCTTTGCCTACAGCAAATAGTTTTGCCTATCTTCATTCACAACACAAATTCCAGTAAGTTTTTATACTGTGTCCTGTAAAACTACACTATACAACTGAATACCACAGACAAAAACTTACCATGGCTCTAGCACACCTACACGAGATAGTGACATGGGACAAGACAAATCTTTCATGATTTTATACTTTAATTCAGTTCTATCCCTCTGCTTCCTTCAGGAGCAGGAATGGGTTTTGACTTGTTGAGAATTTAATCAATGGTTATGATGACCTACAAGAAAATTCAGCTATGGAAAGTGTCTGTATCCCTTTTTCACTAAATGCATACAGAGCTCAGAATCTGAACCTTCCAAACATTCAGCAAGTGGTAACAGCTAAAGCGGAACCCAGACATTCAAATATTAATTCTCAGCTGGACTGAGCTCTTGCCCATCACTTTGGAACAACACTAGCTATGATCTGATTAAGAAAAGATGTTTGTGGATTCTGGAGGAGACTAATATGCAGAAATTAACAGACTGAGTGATGCAAGTCAAACTAAGCAACAACTGCAACCACCTCTTAATCCTCATCAATATGCACCACTGCATAAGGTAAGAAACAGCAACCTGCAAGGAGAAGAAAAGCTAAGCTGGAAATGGGGAAAAATGCAAAGATGATAGGAAGGAATCTAGTTAAAAACAAGACCCAGATGAAGCCTGCGCTGATCTGCTCTGCCATGCCCATGTTAATAAGCATGGTATTTTGCTCAAGAAATTTCACTCCTTTAATGTCTTAATCTTTCTTTTTCACCTTTGTGACCTAGCTGACTCCTCCTGACTAAACCAAGACACTGAAATCTCCCCTTCCATAATGCAACAATAAAATTCCAAGTGGACTCATTGGGGTGCTAGTCCCCTTTATTTGGAATGTCAAATGAAAGGGAGGTGTGATTAAGAGCAGCTTTGTCTCCTGGTACTGACATTCTCTTTCCAGCAATACCTTTGACAAAAAGACTTAAACCTAACCAAATAAATACAAAATCCAGGACATACCCACAGCTCATTCTATTTCCAAATAAAAATTACTTAATTCCAGAATCATCAGATGTTTCCAAATCACGCTAACTATTCTGGAAGAGAACAACTCATTTCCAAATAGTTTCCATGGCAGGGAGCTAATTCCAGTCATCTTTTCAGAAACAACCCCTTAATCATGTGAAGAATCTGGTTAGCTTCAATAAGATCTTGCATTTGGGCAGTAGAACTAAGTCCTAATGCATGCCTGAAGGACTGGGAGGGAGACAAGGACTGCATCACATAAAAGGCATTCTAGCTCTCCTCTTTATGTGCACTGGCAACTAGAGGGTCGACAGAGCATGAAGCTGTGCCTGGTTTTAAGAAACTAGCATGCAGAAAAAGGACTCTGCTAGTAAAAAAGAGCCTATTAATATGCATTCCTAAGCACAGGAATGCAGCTCGGCAGTTGGCAATTTATCGTGTGCACCACAAATAGACAGCAGTCTATTTGTGGCGCAAGTGCCAAAAAGCAAGACAGGTTTGGAATGATATTCCCTCTTGTTCTTGGAAAACATGTTGAGCTTTCACTACACCACACTGAGGATCCAAAGGCAGCATTTTCAGAAAAACAAAACAAAACAAAACAAAAAAAAAAAAACCCCCCTACTTGACATTCAGAACAAGCAGATTTGTCCTGAATTGTCTTCTTTGCCCACAGAATTCCCTGTAAGCCAAGACAGGAAAGCCACAGCTGCCGTGGTGTGTCAGCTTGCACACACATCTCATTAAAAAGAAGGCAGATTTAGCAGGAATTTGCATCTAAGTAGGATTTTCNAGTCCAAGGGAGAGCTATGAGGATGAACTGGGGGACTTGAACATCTCTGCTATGAAGAAAGACTGAAAGATCTGTGGCTGGTTAGTCTGGAGAGGAGAAGGCTGAGAGGGGATCTGATCGATCTCTACAAATATCTGAAGGATGGGTGTCAAGATGAAGGTACCAGGTTCTCTGTGCTGGTGCCCAGTGATAGGACAAGGAACAACAGGTTCAAGCTGGAACACAGGAGGTTTCACCTCAACAAAAGGCGACACAAAGGTGAGGGTACTAGAGCCCTGGAGAAGGTTGCCTAGAGAGGTTGTGATTGCTTTTCTCATGCAGACCCTGGCTCTGGGACAGCCTAGAACAGCCTGGGTACAGCATACCTTTTAAAAACAAATTTCAGAATAATTCCCCAATTCAGGTTCTGGCCTGCATTTTAAAATAGTAAACAACCAGAATATCCCAAGTTCATTAGTGACCCTGAGTCACCAGTGACACACCACATGAATCGCTGGGAAAAAAACGCTATCTTGCTGGGTGTAAAGTCCAACTATCTCAAAATGATTGGCAAAACAAAAGCATATTCTAGCAACTTCATAAAAAGATGAAAATTCCTGTGGTGCCAATGGGATTACATGCTGATACTTTGAATGATGGGAGCATGTCATCAGTGCAAGAGATTACCACAAACCTCCTCACAGATTGCAAAGGGCGTCCTTATTTCCTTACACCTGCACTCACCTCAAGTACAGGGATGTGCAATATTCAAACTGGGGATGGATTTACTGGAAAGTCAGGAGAGTCTCTGCCATTGCAGAGTGGTAGCAGTGTGACGATGACATATATCTCATAACGTACCAGAAATGGGTATGCAGATGCTCAGAACATCTTGCTTGCCAGCCGCAACATCCAGCACAATTCATAGAGTCATAGCATGGTTTGGGTTGGAAGTGACCTCCAAAGCTCATCTAGTCCAACTCCCCTGCAGTCAGCAGAGACATCTTCCACTACATTAGGTTGCTCAGAGCCTTCTCCAGCCTCACTCTGAACAGCTCCAGGGATTGGGCCTCAACCACCACCCTGAGCAACCTCTTGCAGTGTTCCACCACCCTCATGCTAAAGAACTTGTTACACACATCCCATCTAAATCTGCTCTTCTCTCATTTCAGACCATTGCTTTCATCTTGTCACTGCAGGCCTTTGCAAACAGTCCCTCTGCAGTCTTCTTGGAACCCTCTTCAACTACTGGAATTCATATCACAACAAATTACTGCTGAAGCCACATGAGACAGCTGAGCTGATCCAGCAGCTTGCTGGATCTGGCTAGTAAATGAGAGATACCCTCAGTCTCTCTCACCCAGTCTGACTGCATAGCTTTCCCTCTTGCTCCAATTCTGGTTGCTTGCTGGACTCTTTCCTGAATCAGTTCAGCTTCCTAAACCAACAGAACACTGTTCTCTGATTTTCTTTTCCCGTATATTATGTTACTGTTTTGCTTATGTGAGCTGGATCAACTCACAGAAGGTAAGACAAACAGCATAACCAACCTAAGGGAGCAGGCAAAGAGAATTCCATAGCTGAAAGAGGGAGTGTTATTGCCTTTTGAGAACAGAGATGTCAAATCTACCCTACCCTTCTCAAATAATTTCACTCTACATGATAGACACAGGAAATATTTTTTTCCACTAACAGCAAACTTTCATTTGCTTGACCCCTTACTGGACCAAAATCAATGCCTTCAGAAACAACTTTCTCCCTCCCCTTTCCAATATGCTGCAGTTTATCTGTGAACTGCTTTTGGAAATCCACACAAAGGTCTTGCAATGAGAAAAGGAACTAAATAGCATGTGTATCAATTAATAATGCAAATCACAGATAGAAGCATGAGACTGTAAAGTCACAGTACATGAATCATGCACATTCTCTGGCTGGGAATTTAGGGAGATTAGAATCACAGTACAGACTGTTTATAGTAGGTAGGAAAAATCGACAGCTCTCTCTTCCCTCCCCCACACCCACAGCACCCAAGTGAATCACTGAATTCAAGTGATACTCTACCTGACAGGTCGCTGCTCTCAATTCTGCGCAGGTCTGAGTCAGCCCAGAACAACTTGCCCAGCTGGCTGTCGAGAGCTAAGGCTATAGGCTTGCTCAAGCCACTGAAAAAAAGCACTTCTCGTTCAGTTCCGTCCAATGCTGCCCTCTCTATTTTAGGAGACCTTTCCTGCAGGTTGGTGAAATACATGTACCTGGAACCAGAGTAAGTGGAGGAACAAAATTTATTTGATCTTTCTATGGTTTTTCTGTATGACCAAGACACTTTAACAAATTCAGAGTATGCACAGAATGCTTTAGGCTGGAAGAGACCTCAAAAGATCATCTAGTTCCAGCCACCATGCCATGGGCAGGGACACTTCCCACTAGACTAGGTTGCTCAAGGCCTCATCCAATTTGGCCTTAAACCCCTCCAGGGAGGGGGTATTCACAACCTACCTGGGCAACCTGTTCCAGTGTCTCACCATCCTCACTGGAAAGAATGTCTTTCTAATCTACAGTCTACATTTGCCCTTCTCAAGCTCCCTCTCATCCTATCACTACAAGCCCTTCTCAGAAGTCCCCTCCTGGTTTTCTTGTAGGCCCCTTTTGGGTACTGAAGATGTCAAATGTGTTTTCATTCTGACAAACAGAAACCAACCTGCAGCAAGCAAACAATGTGATTCTCAAGACTCTCAGCCCAAAATTCCCCACATGTCTCTTCCAGCTACATACCCTTTCTCTGGATTCACCACAATGGCCCTGGGCCTATCCTGATCTCCTTTGAGCACCACTCCCATGGGTCTCCCATCCAGGCGGGTGACATTGATCACATTGGTAGCTTCACAGGTCCAGTAGATATAGCGGCTGTAGATGTCAATGCTCAGATCATACGGCTGCATATCCAGGTTCTGGTTGGGAACTGGACTTGTCACCACAGTCAGACTCTACACAGGAAAGAACGAGCCACAGAAGAGCATTTAATCTGCCCTAACATGAGAAGATTCATCTGCTATGGATGCACCACATCAAGCTACTGCTCAGCAATAAGGGGTTGCCAAAATATTATCACTAACTAAAGAGACACCCATCCAGTTGCTCCACCAGCACCTCTGATCAGATAGAGACAGTGCTGAGGGTTTGCTGTAATGGCAATCATGTCAGTTGGTCGCAGCTTATAAGACTTAGGAAGTCTGACTAGTAAGTTCCACTTGTCTCTGTGCTCAAGATTCAGGGTCAGCTTCTTTTTTCCTCTCCTTTCTATAGTTTGGATAGACCAAAACTCAACACATGTATCACTTTGCAACAGAAACTCATTACCACTAATTCCAAAGCTGCAGCCGAACTGCTGAAAACACAAGCAAAGTGAGGGCAGACAGCACTTGAAATTCTTGCCTCATTCTTCTCACCATCACTGCCATCGCACTTGGGGCACATAACGTAGGGATGAGTAAGAAATGGAAAGGCAGTTCTGCCAACAGACAGGGAGGACCTCAGCTAGCATACAGAATTGACTTGAGAACATTGCCAGCTAAGACCCCTCTGCTTCGGATTTCTTGCCTTCTGTTGGTCCTGACCTCTGGAGTTCACGTTTGCCTTTTTTTTTTTTATTCCCATATCCTTTCTGGAGTGAAAGGTGAATCTCACTGACATATTCTAAAAAAAACACGAAGCAACCAAAAATTGCTGAACCACAGCCTTACATCATTGGAAAACTATGCTTTTGGGGTGAGCAGCCTCCAACTCTGATCTCCCAAATTAAACTTCACCAGAAAATTTGCCTAACTTTATTTGGCTTATCACCTCCATGGAAGGGTGTACCTGCAAGATTGACTTTTGCTTATTCCACCGAAGCTGTCAAAAACCTGGTGCCTTCGACTAGCTTTGAGTATTCGACTATTTAGATGTTCCAAAATTCAAACCATTACTAAATTAAGAGTTAAAGTTGAAGGGGACTCAGCAGGATTCAGCTACCACCACACCCACCACCAGAAGCCATGCTGTCTTACAAATGAAACTCAATATAGCAGCTCTGTGTGGTTCGTTTTAGTCTCCTGCTCCTCCCCCCATTCAAAAGCTCAGGCAGGATTTATCTAAACACGTGAAAATGATTAAGCAGGCATTGCTCACAATTCATGTCACTGAACTTGTATAATCTTTTGCCTCCTCATTCTGTACTCCTCAGTCAAATACATTTTGCCCACCCTGCTACAATTCTTACAGGTCACTAGTTTCAAACTCGTCACTCAGTGCTTTGGTGGTTGACAATTCTCCTCCTATCCCCATCAGAACCTGGCTTTGGACACAGTCAAGTACTCACAAAAGACAGCTCTCGTTATTTCAGAGTCCTAGTTTAGGGCCACAAGCTACCCAGGACTGGAAAACAGTAATGACACTCCTTTGATTGGAAGTTTAAAGGGAGATTCTATTCATAGGTGCATACATATAAAAGGCAATCAGGGAGAATGAGTACATCCACAAGCTAGGCCAAGTCTAGTGGACTAAAACTTTCTAGAATCCTCCACTCCTTCCACCCTCACCAGGCCTGAGAGTATGCCAGAACTGCCCTCCCCAGTTTAGGCCTACAAGGCCTCAGCAGGCCACACGAGGCAGCTCAAAATTTCCTGCCAACTAGAAGCCTTCTCTCCCACAGAAACTATGACATAAGTAGGGATGTTGCTCT
>VWYK01036963.1:0-15285 GCA_013399775.1 Semnornis frantzii | reverse complement strand
CGGAGGGGGGAGCGTGGGGGGAAGAGGAGCAACATCAGCCAGGCACTGCCCGGGATGGTACTTTGTCTCTAGTTTTCTTAAGGGAACCTGGGATCCCTCAAACTACCGTCCTGGTTGTTTCACACTCAGCTCATTCACAACCCTTCCCTCTCTTGGGCGCAGTCCGTTTCTCCCAAGAACGTTCCGTTCCATGCTTCACTCCTCACAACTGAGGTTTCCAACAGTTCCCAACCAGAAAACAGCATTGACCAAATAATGCCCTGTGAGCAACAACACCTGGAACCTAGCCTTTGTTTTCCCATGTCTTATTTCTTGATGCACCTCCCAGATTACAAACTGATAACTCCTGAAATCCCACATGTCACTTGTTTTGCCAAGTGACAGTCAGAAATCTCCAGGAAGTCCGTGTATCTAAAGGACTGCTGGTTGGGTGTGGAGCATGCCTACCCCATCTCTCATGAACTCCATCACCCGCAGCGTACCTGGCTGCCATCCTCCTGTGCCTTCCGGATGATGTTCTGCCGAGAGTCAATCCAGTAGAGCTGCTTCTCCAGGGGGTCATAGTCAATGGCTCGAACATTCCTCAGGCTGTGGATGGGGAGTATGATGTCTGGACTCTGTTGCTCATCTATCACCATGCGGTTAATTGCATTCTTCTGACTGAACAACAGAAAGGTTGTAGGAGCTTGATTTGGTGGGAAAACAAAAAGAGGGTGACAGGGTTACAGGAAGCAGTAAAATGGGTGTTGCACATAGAATCGCAGAATGTTAGGGGTTGGAAAGGACCTACAGAGATCATCTAGTCCAAGCCTCCTGCCAGAGCAGGATCACCTAAGGAAGGTCACGCAGGAACAGACCCAGGTGGGTTTTAAAATTCTCCACAGGAGGAGACTCCACAATCTCTCTGGGCAGCCTGCTCCAGGGCTCTGCCACCCTCACAGGGAAAGTTTTCCCTCCTGTTCCTGTGGCACCTCTTCTACCCCAGCTAGCCCTCACTGCCCGTTATCCTGTCACTGGACATCCTTGAGCAGAGCCTGGGTCCATCCTCCCCACACTGCTCCGCCACATCTATCCACATGAATGAGGGCTTCTGTGCTCCAAGCTAAAGAGCCCCAGCTCCCTCAGCCTGTCCTCGCAGGGAGATGTTCCACTCCCTTAATCACTTTTGTGGCTCTGTGCTGGACTCTCTCAAGCAGCTCCCTAAGGTGCTTCTTGAACTGAGGGGCCCAAGACTGGATGCAATATCCCAGGTGCAGCCTCACCAGGAAGAGTAGAGGGGAAGGAGAACCTCTCTTGACCTACTAACCACAACCCTTCTAATCCACCCCAGGATGCCCTTGGCCCTCTTGGCCACAAGAGCATATTGCTGGCTCATGAGCGTCCTGTTGTCCACCAGGCCCCCCATATCCCTTTCCTCTGTGCTGCTCTCCAACAAATCAGCCCCCAACCTCTACTGGTCCATGGGGTTGTTCTTTCCCAGATGCAAGACTCCACACTGTCTTGTTGGATTTCACTCAGTTCCTCCCTACCCAACTCTCCAGCCTCTCCAGGTCTCAATGTATGAACATATTTGTATGCTCAATAACAACAACTGCTACACATAAGCGGATAGTACCTACTATTTTGTTCTTCTCTTGGAGAAAAGAAGAAAATGCAAAAAGCAGAACATAAACATCTCAATCTCTGTTCAGTTTCAAAGGCCTTTCAAATGCCCCTTTTTTTTTTTTGCTATAAATGTCTGAACGTGGATGTAACAGGCAAAGATAATTTTTTAAGTCCCAAGACTAACGGATGTGAAGACTTCTGTCACAATCACTTCAAAGGAGAACCATCAACCATGTCTCTCTAATACCTATCCATTTTCTTTCTAAAGCAGTTCCAGAGAAATGCAGCTGCACTGTGTTGAAGCTGAACCTTTTGCTAGGTGCACTTCTACTTGCAGAATAAGCTGAATGAAAGGCAGCACTAGTTTCTTACTCAGAAGTCCAGGGAAGAAAGTGCCATCAGAATGGCTCAGCCCTGTTCCCACAAACCTTCCTTCTGCCTACACTGGAATGGAACCACAACTAATTCACAGGAATCTCTCTTAAGTGTATTTACTTTTCCCAAATTTATCAATCTTACTTATTTTTCAGTGCTGATATCTGATTCTCTGCTCAGGCTTTCCAGATGCCCAGCAAAAATTTCCTGGACAAATTATTTTGTTCTCAGAAATATCATCAAACATCGGAAATAAGAATTCTTTACTCCAGATAGCTGCAGTTTACTGGCTGTACCTCACAGTAAGTGGAGAAGTCACTCAATGCATTGTTAAAAAGAAATTATCCCTCCATTACATAACTGGGTCAGAAACCAGAAGGCAGTTCAAGCATTTTTTCCTTTTCACAGCTCTCTTTTCAATAATGTGCTATCTGGAGCCACTGCTGTGCAAGACAGCACAAGAGCCAGAAATGCAGTTTGCAGCCTCCCTGAAGTTTGTTCAAGCAATTCTCCAGAGCACGAGTCTGGAGAGATTAGCAGCGGGACACTGCACTCATTGAATCCAGCCTGCAAAACAGGTAATGCAGCAACTTGCAAAGAGGAGGTAGCAAAAGTCTCCAGAGAACATCATCACCTTGCTTTGTTATTTTAAGCAAACACTTTGAATGTTTGTTCTGGCTGCTGAAAAAAGGTGAAGAGGGGTTTCCTTGGTAACTGGCACTCAGTCCTAACATCCTGTAACAAGGAGGCCTAACTGCAAGGTATTTGTGCTTTCTGGAAAATCTCCATTGCCCCTCCAAGCATTTCTCCAATAATTTAAGCCACCTTCTACTTAGTTCTAAACTGTAGAGGAAAGTACAACAAAAGCAAAGCAAAGTTTAGATGCATATGGACAGCAAAATAAAGATTCAGAAAACATCAGAATTTTACCAAGCAGTTAGGAAAGTAATGGAAAGGGAAGGGATAAAGCAATGCAGGTAAACACGTCATCAAACACCTGCAATTCTTTCTCCTTTTCCCAGCAGCGTCTCAGTAAGACTGTCTGGCTTGCAACTTCCAACTGAGTCATTATAAAAAGCAACAGCAGAATTTCCCCCTTGAGTCCTCCAGTCTTTGAACCAGCACCAATCTCAGAGATCCCTTCCCAGTTTTCATCATTCTCCCTCCCAGCAGTCACAGAGCTTTTTGGCAGACAAATGGAGGCCAATGAGCATGTCTCCTGTGTAACATTCCCTTCAAACTTCAGGACATGTGGTAGCTCTGATGAGATACCACAGCTCATCAGTGTAGTATGTCCTTCCCATAATTAAAAGAATCTATGCATGTACGAGCAGAGTAATCCAGAAGGGAGGAGATGGCCTCTAGACAGGGCTTGAGCTAATAATAATATTCAGGAGTACATAAGCAAGTAAAACAGGCATGAGAAGTAAAAACAATTCATGCTCAAATTCTAGGGGCCAAGGGAAAAAAAAAAAAAATCTATGCAGAGAAGGCTAAGTCTCCAACTACCTACAGATGAGTTTGAAAGTTCACAGATTACAACGTGGCAGAAGGGAAACTCCTAATAGTTCATGAGCAGCTCTGAATTGCAGCACAGAGAAACTGTTCTGTTTTGCTCAAGTTTCCTGTGATTTCCTCTTTCTTATGTTTCCAAAAGCATGTTCACAGGAAAACATGACCTTTGATAACCTTGCTACTGAAGTTCCACTGGAAATCAAACTCCACCACCTACAAAATCAGTCATCACCAGAGAGGTGCAAGTTGTTCTCTCTCTATCACAGGAATGGCTGACAGTGGTAAGAGTACAAGAATCCAGTTGCAAGTGTCCTGTGTCACAAGCCAGGAAAGAAATAGCAGGGGTGGAAAAGCAGCATTTTCTATTTTCCAAAGATTGTGATACTCAAAAAATGCCATGATGTGGCATCAGTGGAACCAGCTGCACTGCTTTTGGCTTTAAAACAACAGTTGGATGTCTCTACTCATGCATAATGTGGACGAGATTCAATCTGTCTCTCTGCACCATGAATCTCTACACCCACTGAGTAATCTGAATGACACCAGTGGAAATCAGCCATCCAGTATGGTTGCCGAAATTATGAGAGTCTCACTGGCAGCCAGTTATTGAGAGACGGATAAATTATTTGGTTAGAAACTAACTACACACAGCCTGAGGGGGCCTTGCAGTTCATATCCTCCACAACAATAAAGAAAAATGGGGCTTAGCTGCACTGAGAATAGAAAACTCTGCTGTTGAGCCTCTACTCACTGAGCAGGAATCACACGTAGGAGTATGGCAGTGGTCCACCCCAGCATCTCATCAGCCAGGAAATACAGCTGCTACAGAATGAATTCATGGCCACCTAAAGGCTCCACATAGTCCAGAGTACAGATCAAATTATCATATATCCTTTATGCCAGACAAGATCAGAAATAAGAAAGCTGATAAATAAGCAAGCAAGCATCTGAGAAGGGTCTGACACAAATAAAGAACCCAAATCATGTTGAGCTTTCCTGTTTACACAGATTTATCAGAGTCACTGGAACAGTACACTAAGAGCCACTCTCCTTATTTTAAGGTGTTACCGGTATGTTGCAAGACTTTTTTTTCTTTCAGTATCCTAGATTCTTTTAAAAGTCAGTAGGATTCTAGTGTTAAGTAATTCTATTTTAAAAAATACATCTTTTGATTGTCGTCTTTATCCAGATGTACCTCCTGCTTCCTGTGGAGAAAGTGAGACAGGAAACCAAACATTTTTCAACTATGTGTTTAAAAGAAACTAGCTTTAACTTGGCCCATCAGCAAAGATGCTTCACTGTCTCCTGTTTAAAAAAAAAAAAAAATTCCTCTTCCCTCTAAAAACAATCTTTGCATCTGTCACTGATGTCTGCTGCTCTACTTTATTTTCATTCATTCCAGCTTACCACTACAGGTTCTGTTGTCAGAGTTGAGGGAATAGTGAGCTGGGCAGCCACACACAAAACCACCAACAGGGACTGCTAAGCAGAGGTGAGAGCAGTGACCGTTGCTAGAAGCACACTCATTCCAGCCTGCCTGTCTGGAGGAATGGAAGACCAAGATGTCCATAACGTAATCCAGGTGCCCTTGGATAATAGTTCTGTTCTGGCCACTGGTCTTGTTGGCTCGTTCGATGCTGCGCCGGCTCCAGTCTGTCCAGTAAATGTAATCCTGGTACTGAGTCAAGCCAAAAGGGTGAGGCAAGTCATCAGCTATAATCTCACGGTCAAGGCCTGTTTGCAAAACAGGGAGGGAGAGAAAAAGTAGTTATGTGCAGACAAATTAAATGCTCTTTAATGCTGCTAGACTTTCACCCTTCACAGAAAGGTTAACTGTTAATTTAAGATTACGATTTACAATTTACATTTGTAATAATGAAGATAATGTGCACTACTCAAAAAGACCATCCTGAAGTCTCAGAGTCTATCACACAAACATGCTCATCTGGTTTGTGACATACAGAAGACGGTTCGAGTTTACTAAAAAGGAAGTCTCAGTTTTGAAAATTATTAGGGTTCTGTCCTATGCCTCCTCCCTGAGGCAAATGGGATCCCTCTGAAGGAAGGGCAGGATTCTGTGTTACCAGTTCAACATCTCTCATACTAGGTGTGAGTCTCTGGCTGCTGCTTCCAGGGAGAGAACTGAAATGAGCTTAATAATATTCTGCATCATATTATGAGAAAAAT
This sequence comes from Semnornis frantzii, assembly GCA_013399775.1. Classification (NCBI taxonomy): domain Eukaryota; kingdom Metazoa; phylum Chordata; class Aves; order Piciformes; family Ramphastidae; genus Semnornis; species Semnornis frantzii. The sequence goes on along the minus strand of VWYK01036963.1, from coordinate 9,603 downwards.
TAACTGCACAAGGTTAAGCTAACCTGTCTCTGGAAAGTCTAAATAGGAAGGAGCAGTCAGACACTCAAGGCATGAAACAGTTAAATGTGTATACAGTGGAAATGTAAAGATACCTTAAGGAGGGGAACACAGGAGGTGAATGATTTCAAACCACTTTGTTACCACAGAAATGCTGCTGCCCAGCCACAGAAAATGAATGAGGGATTCCAAAGCAAGAAGTCATTTCCAATTTGCACAGAAAAGTCCAGGATGCACAGCCCTGCCTTCTCTGCTGTCACTAGCCATACACACAGGCACAGGATGAAGTTCCAATGTGTGTCCTGTTCCACACAGAGAAACGCTAAGCCAGTCTCAATGGCACACCAAAACACATGAGGAGCTGAAGAAAAAGCTTTTGTTTCACATGTAATTCCTAGATTGCATGTTCCTGTTTTGACTTTTCTTTAGCTTGTTTGTACTGTTTAAAGCAGTGTAACTCTTTCAGCCTCCAATAGTGGCTAGTGATAATGCTTATCTGAATAATGTGGCACACAACAAGGCAGCCCATTGCTGTGAGTGCCAAGAAATGAAAAAAAAAAAAAGCTACTGTGCAAATCTGAGAGGGTTTAGGTCCTCAGTGCACTACAGCAGAACAGTGACATAACAAAACATTCTGCCTTCATTTAGGTGCAATGTTATAAACCAATCCCACAGACCCCAAGTGTGACTAGCACTAGAGCAGTGATGGTGCCCCTGTACGGAGGCCTGGTGAGGCCACAGTTTGAGCATGGGGTTCAGTTTTGGGTGTCACAGCATAAGAAAGACATTGAGGGGCTGGAGGGTGTCCAGAGAAGTGCAACGAGGCTGGGGGCAGATCTGAAGTGCAAGAAGCACCTGAGGGAGATGGGGGTGCTTACTCTGGAGAAGGTTGAGGGGAGATCTCATTGCTCTCTACAGCTACCTGAAAGCAGGTTGGAATGAGGCTGCTGTTGGTCTCTTCTACCAAATAACCAGCAACAGGAGGAGAGGAAATGAGTTTGAGTTGTGCCAGGGGAGGTTTAGGTTGGACATGAGGAAAAACTTCCTTAGTGAGAGAGTGGTGAGGGGTTGGAACAGGTTGCCCAGGGAAGTGGTGGAGTCAGCAGGCCTGGAGGTGTTCAAGAACTGTATATGTGGTGCTTCAGGCCATGGTTTAGTCGTCATGGTAGCTGGGTTACAGTTGCGCTAGATGATCTTGGAGATCTATTCCAACCTTAATGATTCTATGACTTTGCTAGCCAGGAAAAGCTTCTTAGCATGCAAGGATACTGGCAATGACAATGTCTGAACCCTAAGAATGGCAACAAAGAATAAACCCCAAATTGTATTAAACTGCATTATGAAACATGTCCAATGAGCTATTGTTATCTTGGCTTTCTCTCTACCCTTTTACAGATGAAGTGTTTATGTTTGCCAGTACTCTCCAGAGTAGCAAAACAGGAGTCTAGAAAACACTGAAAGCTGACAGCTACTTGTACAGTTTGGGTGATTTTAACTTCGTGAGCAACTCTCTCACCTACAAGAAAATTGAGGCCTTGCTAAATGCTGTGGTGCATAAACATCAGTTACAGAAACATCAAATGTTAAAGACCTGTGAATTTAGAGAAATCTATTTTTGTCTTAAGATCTGTATCTTTGCATTACTTAAACCACAGGGAGCTGTGTAAAAGTAGCATCATCCTCACGATGCTGCCACAGGGTTTACCTAACATGTTGGAGGACTCTATCAGGTTGGTGTCGAGGTCAGTCCAGTAGAGACGTCGTTTAGTGTAGTCAATTGTTAAGCCATTGGCACGTCCCACATTGGGTACCAAGGTGGTCCTCTCACTGCCATCCATAGCAGCTCGGTCAATCTTTGGCTTACCACCCCACTCAGTCCAGTACATAAACCTGATGAAAAGGACAAAACGAATCAATCAATAGCATTCAGTCCAAAAGGGAACTCAAGGGGGGAAGGAAAACCAGAACAAAAACCCTTGGAAAAAAAAATAGAAAACCAAGAGCTGTGAAATCTGAGTGTTCATTGAGTCTCTTCACACTAAATGTTGTTTGCAAAATATGAGTAAGGTAGTGAGGCAATTTTCCTCAGAATCCTTCCAACATTATTTTTTCCACTTGGAGTTGAATTTCAACCAGCAAGTTCCATATGAAAGTATTTCTGTTGAAACTAATTCAGGGATGTCAGTTATGAGACAAAAGAAATGGGCACCCCCATTTCACGGAACCACAGAATGGTAGGAGTTGAAGGGACCTCCACAGATCATCCAGTCCAACCCCCTGCCAAGGCAGGATCACCCAGAGCATGTCACACAGGAACATTCATGTGGTTTTGTAACGTTTCCAGAGACTTCACCACCTCTCTGGGTAGCCTGTTCCAGGGTACCCTCACAGTAAAAAACCTCCTTATGTTCACAGGGAACCCCCTCTGCTCTAGCTTGCCTCCATTGCCCCTTATCCTAAACATCTGAATCTGAGATGGGTTTTTTTGAGGATAGATGTGTAAAAATGTTTCCACCTATTCGCTGTCTTTTCTTCCCTTGTCCCCACCAACTGAAAGTGCTGCCTCATCTGAAGGGACACCACATGTGCCTTACTCTCAGACAGTAAGCTTCACTCCCCCACTCTCAAGTTAAATTACTTAATACTTCATTGGACTCTAATTTGTGATATAAAGGACCCAAATTTTTAAAAGGACAAATATTTTCTTTTAATTCCTATCGTTCTTTTCTAATTAATGAATTTCATCAGCCTAAAACTGCTTTGATTCTTTGGTTAATTAAAAAACTAAATATAAATCCCTTTTTAATGAACAGTTCTGATTTTTTTTTTTTTTTTTAACAGTATTCTTAATGATTATTCAGGACATTAGGAGCATATCCTTAGGAAGAAGTTATTTACTTTGAGGGTGGTAAGACTCTGGCATAGGCTGCCCAGGGAGGTTGTGGATACCTCATCACTGGGGGTGTTCAAGGCCATGCTGGATGAGGCCTTGAGCAGTCGAGTCTACCTGAGAGGTGTCGCTCATGGAGTTTAGAGTAGATGAGGTCTGAGCTGCCTTCCAACCTGAGACATTCTAGGATTCCTCCAGCCCCCTTACTCTAAATTACCAGGTGGTACTCTTCAGCTCAGTTCTCTAAGGACTTCCAGGCAACACCTAACTGCCATGCCCTAGAGGAAACAGCATCATGATATTCTTCCCAGCTTCCGAACATAAAATTAAATCAGCAGCTTACCCCTCGGCAGGGTCCAATGCCAGCGCACGGGGACTGTCCAGATCTTTCCACACCAGCACCTGGCGGTGCTGCCCATCCAGCTTGGACACCTCTATCCGGTTGGTTCCGGTGTCGGCCCAGTACAAATTCTTCCCCAGCCAGTCTACGGCCATGCCTTCTGGGTAATCCAAGCCAAACTCCACCACGTGTTCCAGTGCACTGCCATTCATGAACGCTCTGCTGATGGTCTGCAGGGATCCAGAGATACAGAGGCAAATGAGAACCTTCGTCAGTCTGTCACTGGCCTGCTCCGTTGCTTCATTGCTTTTTAAACACTTTCAGATTTTAGGCATGCCAGAGGAAAGAGGAACTCACGGTATGCTACTTATTTGCAAGGCAAACAATGCTGCTATTCAGGAGTAATGATTTACTGTACTCTGTGAATGTATTCTCTGTCAATTACAGCAGTGTTTCACTGGGAAAATAAATGGGATATCTAGTCTGGTTCAATTAAGCAGTCTGCATGCCAAAGTGGCCTTAACGACTCAATGCCAACTTTGAGAGAGAAAGGTTTTGGTTCTCCCAGGACTCTACAAAAGTATCAATGCTATAGCACAGAACACTTCTTTAAAGCAGCCTAAAGAAGAAGTTCAGGACAGAACAGTCAACAGAGGAAACCAACCAATGACAGATTCATAGATTCACAGATTGTTAGAGGTTGGAAGGGACCTCCAGAGATCATCCAGTCCAACCGCCCTGCCAGAGCAGGATCACACAGGGCAGGTCACACAGGAACACATTCAGGTGGGCTTCAAAAGTCTCTACAGGAGGAGACTCCACAACTTCTCTGGGCAGCCTGCTCCAGGGCTCTGCCACCCTCATAGGGAAGAAGTTTTCCCTTTTGCTCCTGTGGCACCTCCTCTGCTCCAGCTTGCCCCCACTGCCCCTTGTCCTGTCATTGGACATCCCTGAGCAGAGCCTGGCTCCGTCTGCCCCACACTGCCCTGCACATCTTTATCCACATGAATGAGGGCAACCCTCAGGCTCCTGTGCTCCAAGCTAAAGAGCCCCAGCTCCCTCAGGCTGTCCTCACAAGGCAGATGTCCCAGTCCCTTCATATTGGCCCTCCTGGCCACAAGGGCACGTTTCTGGCTCATGGTCATCCTGTTGTCCGTAAGGACCCACAGGTCCCTTTCCCTTACGCTGCTCTCCAACAGGTCAGTCCCCAACCTCTAGTAGTCCATTGTCTGCAAGACTCTCCACCTGTTCTTGTATTTTATTAGTGTTTTAGTACTGACTGTTTAATTTAATTTCACTAAGGAAAATTTGTTTTCAGTCTTTTATTACAAAGAGTTCAACTCTTGCCACCACAGATCTACCTGAGAGCAAATAGGGCCAGAATTATATTTTAATGATATGTCAGAGTTTGTGCACTCCCTGATTTACTATGAACACCTAACAAGCCTGGAAATAACATTAAGATAGTACAAACTGGTTACTGGAAAATGTGGGTTTGCTTCTTGTGTTCTTAATATTCCTCTCTGCACACACTCCTCAAATTGCTAACACCCACGAATATCAATCTCTTGTTTACTTCCCAGTTTGGTTGCTGTCTGCTAATTATGGCAGTTTGTGACAGTACACAGCAGGGAAGTTTGCGTCTCAGGCTTCAGCTCTCTCACCCTTGATCAGATCATTTGTTTTATTTCCCTTTCAATCACGGATCAAATGAATCCCATACCTACACAGTTCAGCCAAGTCACCTCTCTCAAACTCACTTAAACTGCCTTCTGAACTGTTACAAAGGTCCACAAGTTATTACTGGCACAAAGCTCAATCCAACTGCAGAAAAAACTTTATTTCTTTAAAAAATAAATTTTGGTGCTCCCAATTCTAACCACAACTACAACCCAGGAAAAACACAGGAACAACTAAGCTCATTGAGCACAGATATGCCAGGCAGACCATCCACAGGCTTCTGTCACTCCCTTACCCACCGCATTTCAACACCTACCCTCTACCTTTTCCAGTTTGTCAGTCCAGACCCTAGACCTATTTCCCAAAGCCTGTGATTCCTTATGTCTCATACACAATAGCTACATAAGTTAACAAATGGGTAAAATCCATTTTCACTTCCTGATCCAAGACAAGACTTCACCCTGCTAAGCACATCTGGAAAAATATCTGTGACCCCTAAAGTCTCCTGCAATATGGCATTTTCTCATTTTTCTGCCAAAAAAGCAGCTAATTTTTGCAAAGTTACCCTTCATGTGAAAATGTATACATTAGATTTGAGTGATGTCATGGGCTGAGCCTGGTTGGATGCCAGGTGATCAGTGAATCCCTCCATCCCCCCCCCCAACTATGACAGAAGGCTTGTGCATTGAGACAAGGGCATAGAGGGATTACTCAGCAACTACTGTCACAGGCAAAGCAGGCTCAACTTGGGGAAAATTTATTTCATTTAGAATCACAGAATCAGTTAGGGTTGGAAGGGACCACAAGGACCATCTAGTTCCAACCCCCAATTTACTACTGATCAAATCAGAACAGAATAATGAGAAATACCAATCAAATCGGATCAGAATAATGAGAAATAAAATTGGATCTTAAATCACCTTCCTCCCAACTCTCCCTTCTCCTTGAACTCAGGTTAAATCCTGATTTTCTTGACCTCCTCCCATCCAGCAGCACAGGGGGACAGGGAACAGGAGCTGTGGTCAGTTCATCACACACAGTCTCTGCTGCTCCTTTCTCCTCAGGAAGAGAACTGCTCACATTCTTGTTGTGTTCCAGTGTAGGACCCTTTCATGGGGTGCAATCCTTCAGGAACAGATTGCTCTAGCATAAGTCTCCCAAGGGATCATGAGTTCTGCCAGCAAACTTGCTCCAGTTTGGCCTTCCCTCTCTCCATATGCACACAGACCCTGCCAGGAGCCTGCTCCAGCATGGAGTTTCCACAGAGTCCCAGCCTCTTTTGAGCATTCACCTCCTTCAGAGTGAGGTCCTGCAGGTGGCTATCTGCTCCACTGTTAATCTCCATCGTTTGCAAGGTCACAGCCTGCCACACCTCGGTCTTCACTACGAGTTGCAGTACCTGGACTACCTCCTTCTTCACCAACTTCAGTGCCTCCAGAGTTGTTTCTCTTAACTCCTCTCTCTGGCTACAATTGCTATTGCAGGGCCACTTGTTCCCCTTATAAATGTCATCACAGAGGCACCATCACACACTGATGGGTTTGGCCTTGACCAGCAGCAGGCCCATCCTGCAGTCAGCAGACACTGGTTCTACCTATAAAGGAAGCTTCTAGCAGCTTCTCACAGAAGGCCCCTCTGGAACCCTTTCTCCTGCTACCACAACCTTGTCACACAAACCCAATACAAATGATTTAGAGAAGAAAATTTGTATGACAAAAATGTAGGACATCCTTAGAACAATTTCTTCTCTCTGTTTCTCAACTCTTGTAAATCACATTTGTCAATCCAGTCTTGAGTAGCTGAAGATCTTATAGCAACTTACTAGCCAATATGAAATAAAGTTCTACCTTCAGTGAAATGTCAGTCCAGTAGATCCGATTGTCTGTCACATCAAAATCCAGGGCAGAAGCTTCTTTGACTCCTGTGAGCGGAATGGCAACGTTGTTGTTGTTGGTTTCTAAAGAGATCCTCCTGATATCTGCTCTCCGAGAGAAGAGCAGAAAAGCTTCTGGGACAATGCAGGTCTTCATGTCACTGATGAGCTCCAAGCCTATGGGGCAGGCACAGCGAAGGCCTTGGGGCCTGTATAGACATAGGTGGCTGCAGCCGCCGTTATCGTCTGCACAAGGGTTTGTACCTAAGCAGGTAACAAAAGCAATCAACTGCAAGCTGAATTCAGTTAGGAGAGGAAGCAAGCCCTCAAATGCATCAAGAACACTAAGAAATACATATAGTGCATCATCTTCTATTGTCTGAATCAGTTCACTTTTATCCACTCCCCGTAACCCTTCAGACAGGTGTTACTCGTCTGGAAAACCAGTGCTTGTTTTCCTGACTCCACGAAACAAACACAGTATAAGGGAAGGGATCCGGACTCCAGCAGCTACTGATGTTCCTAACTCAGAGCACAAGTATCAATGGCAATAAGCAAGCATTGGTTCTGCTGCCTTTTACGGTTACGTACCCCAGAGGTGCTCCTAGAGACAAAATACTTGCAGACCTGTTTAACATCCATTCAACATTCTCTTCTCCACAGCAAGTTTGTAAGGTAGTATTGCAAAGAGCTGCTTTGTGTACTAACACATGCTAGTAGCTGTACCATCTACTAAGAGAGGTCCAGAATTACTAAGCTCAGTCAGTGAAACAGTTGGAAAAGGAGCTGCATTTAAACCACGTGTACCTTAGGGCACCTTGTTAACGTGGCAGCAGCAATGCAAACATGCACCTCAGCTACGTTTGACTCATTTCCTGGGATACAATCCAGACACAGCAGCAAGAAGCTGCAAGTCCAGTCCACACAGCAGGATATTCAGAGAACATGACGAGTTCTGCAGTTCTACATTACACTGTTACTGGTGTTTGGAAAATGAACAAGAGCAAATGTAAAGCTATATCCTGCTTTTTTACACTCTATATGCTAACGGAGAGAAAGTACTTCCAGTTACTTTTAAAGATGGTTTTGCAGTATTCATGTGAAAAAACACTGAGCGGACTAAAACTGGCTCTATGTGAACTTTTGCATACCAGGAGCACATGTTCAGATTGCAACTTCATAAACATCTGGGTAACTTAATAGCTGGTTGTTATAAAGAATAGTTCTCACTTTCCATGATCCTCCCTCTCCTCTTACTGGATTCAGGGTTGTTCAGACCTGTAAGCTACTCCAGTCCTCTGAGAAGCAGAAAAATACCTGTTTTGTGGGGTGCTTGGCTGGTTTCCAGATTGATACTCATGCAAGTTAGAGAACTGAAGCACCTCACAAAAGACTTCACCATCCCATCCAACTGCAGCCTGCAGTTCTCACACAATAAAACTGGACTCATCACATTCCTAAAGATGTGCCCAAGGATAAGTGGCATCTGCAGAAAGAGCACTGTTGAGATTACCTGTTTTACTTGACTTGCCTGGCTAGCAGACTCACTCACCAATGATCTGGTGCACATTTGTAGCTTTCAGGCCCATCAGATCAGGCAGCTGATCTATGATAATCTCTCTCTCTGCCGTGCGCTTATTCACACGTTCAATGCTGCGTCTCTGCCAGTCTGTCCAATAAACATAGTCCCCCAGCAATGTGAATCCAAAGATGTGAGGCAGTTTGTCCTCCACCAGAACTTTTCTCCCAGTTCCATCAGCATTCATGACCTGTGGATATACATAAACACAAACTTATTACATATACAGAATAATTCTGCCACTGCTTATCAATGAACCACCTGCTCCAGCAAGATTTCAGATTAAAAACCAATCTCTTTAGCCATTCAAATGCTATCAAACCTACCCAGCAGTCTAACAGAAAAACAGGCTCTATTGCCACAGGTACTTACTTTAAAGGCCATGGAGGATCCCTTCTGCATAAGGTTAGTCTCAGAAGCAGATCACAATGCAAAATTAGGACACAATATTCCTTATATTTGCTTTAGGAACTAACATTATGTATAGTTAAAGTTAAATGTTGCCTCTCTTTCTCTCTCATTTATAGTTGATGTCTCTTGGTTTAGTTTTAAGTGTCAGACGCTGTTTTGCACAAAGGAAGCCAAGCTTGCAATGTCAAGCAGCCCAAGCTCAGCAGCTGGTAGTCCACAGCCCCTCTCAAGTAAGATTTGCCCAGGTTGCAGACAGTAACAACAGAAGGCCTCACATATGTTCTAGGAGGCAAACAGTCAAGAAGACCTATGGAATGCATTTATATTCCCAAGTCTGGATAAAGCACCAGTTTTACATTCTTCAAAAATAAGTGCTGAAAGGAACAGTGAGAGTATGTAAATAACAGTATGCCTTTGATGAAGGCATTTGAATTTACTCTCATTCTTCCCTATTGCTAAAACAAAGTGTGGTGGGTTTACATCACTTAGAGTTCAGGATTTACCCCCAAAGGTAAATGACCACAGTACTCAGAATTTTGGATGTAAAATGGAATTATTATTTACAAAGTAGAGAAAATATAAAAAGTAATAAACATGTACAAATACATATATACATCTACAACTAGACAAAAACCCAGCCAACTCCCCAGAACAAAACCCAGGGACCCCCTGTACGAACCCAGATCCTTCTGGACAAAAGCCCAGAGGGTTGTTCACCATCTAAGACAATATTATCTCTTCCCCACTCCTAATCTTACCAAAACAAATGGTCGGTGCAGAGCAAGCAAGGCCAGAAGGGAGAGAAACAGTGG
>VWYK01036962.1:0-10602 GCA_013399775.1 Semnornis frantzii | reverse complement strand
GTGGGAGGTGTCCCTGTCTAGGGTGGGGGGGTTGTAACTAGATGACCTTCGAGGTCCCTTCCAACCTAAACCATTCTGTGAGTCTATGATTCTATGATGTGAAAACTCTTCCCAAGCTGCCACCAACAAAGCTTGAAGGTTTGGCCCTTCAGCAATGCCCAACTCTATGCTCAACATCTTTTTGCTGTTTTTTGTCACTCTTCTTAATTCAGTGTTCCTTAAAGATCATTGAAGTGTGGTTCTTACTCAGCTGAGGGGGTTGGCAGGCAGAGGACACAGCACAGACTATGGCGCACACCATTGGAGCTTGTGCTTAGATGCCGCATGGCAGAAACTTGACCTGGTGCAGCTTCATCACTTATTATAATTAGCAGTCTGGGGCCTGCCTGCACGTGCCAAGAATCACACTTCACAGCACAGTGCAAACCTATCTTAGAGTCCACACATGGAGTTTGTACCAATTTTAATTAAATCAGTCTCCAGAACAATTCAACTACACTTCTTGTGTAGGCATGCCCCAGAGGCAAATGAATTATAAAATTGCTTCACTCTCATTTATTACCAGTCTCATGTCAACAATTGCTCTTTCTTAAGCCTTAACTTCTGGAGTCATCTTATTGCCTAGGAAATTCAGTTTAGGTATTTATTTTAATCCTGTGTTTCAAAGAATGGCACAAAAAGATATCCTTGTGCCCCAAAACTACTCAAAAATTTGCATGCAAGTGCATTGTTCTTCCTTTTAAATAGCAATTATTTGTATGCCAGTCCCATGTTTTGCAGGAGCTGTAGGCAGGATCTTTGAACCCACAAGTAAACATTATGAAACTAGAATAAAAGGAAAGGGACTTCTGAGACATTTAACTGAGACAGCTGCACTACTGGGTTGCTGGCTCTAGGGTCTTTAAAATAGCATCAAAGATTCAGGAACCTCAAGAAGTGGTCCTGATCTTGACTGCACTGGATTGTCTCTTGGTGGTACCTCTCTTTCCAGTGCCTATTTGAAAAGCCCAAGAGTGCTCCACTAAAGGCTTGTCATTAAGCAGGAGATACTCAGCCTCTGTACATAGAAACATAGAATCATATAACCACAGAATCATAGAATCATAGAATCACAGGAACATAGAATCACAGGAACATAGAATCATAGAATCACAGAATGTCAGGGGCTGGAAGAGACCTCAAAAGATCGTCCAGTCCGACCCCCCTGCAGAGTAGGATCACCTAGACCAGATCACACAGGAACACATCCAGGCAGGTCTTGAATATCTCCAGAGAAGGAGACTCCACAACCCCCCTGAGCAGCCTGTGCCAGTCTTTTGTCACTCTCGCAGTGAAAAAATTCCTCATGTTAACATGAAATTTCGTATGCTTCAGCCTCCTGCCATTGCCACTTGTCCTGGCATTGGGCTTCACCCAGCAGAGCCTGGCTCCAGCCTCCTGGCATTCACCCTTTACATCTTTATAAACATGAATGAGGTCACCTCTCAGGCTCTTCTTCCCCAAGCTGCAGTGCCCCAGCTCCCTCAGGCTTTCCTCATAACAGAGATGCTCCATTCCCTCCATCATCTTTGTGGCTCTGTGCTGGACTCTCTCAAGCAGTTCTATGTCCCTTCTGAACTGGGGGGCCCAGAACTGGGCACAGTACTCCAGATGTGGCCTCACCAGTGCAGAGTAGAGGGGCAGGAGAACCTCTCTTGCCCTACTAAGCGCAGCCTTTCTGAGACACCCCAGAATGGCATTGCCCCTCCTGGCCACGAGAGCACATTACTGGCTCATGGTCAATCTCCCATCCACTAGGACCCCCAAATCCTTTTCCTCTTCACTGCCCCCCAACCTGCACAGGGCTGACCCCACACTGCTCCCCTCTACCAAAGGCAGCAGCAAAACCAATGCAGAATGTATAGTACTCTCATAGGAAGGCTGAAGATTTGATGAAAAAAAAAAAAAATCTGTGTTCCAATCGCAGCTGCAAGCGACCAGAGGACACCAGGACTAAGCTTGTAAAACGGCTCCTGCCTCCTGGCAGCACTGCTGCCTGCCCCTGTACTCCTGCAATTCCTCTTCCTGCCTATGAGCCTGGCTCTCACCCCCATGCCACAAACTCTTGTACCGAATGGAGGTAACAGCATCCTACTAGAGAGCTGTGAACGCTCTCCCATTCCACTCTGAAACCAGTGGTACAAAGGAGTTAACAAAATCTGTTTGAGCTGAGAGTATTTATGCTTCAGCAGTTCCATTAATAGGTATTAAATAATGCTGCTTTAAGCTACAATGCTGCTGCAGAGGGTTTCAGCCTCATCTTTATGGATGCCTTGTCATAATTTCTAGAATTATAGAACTTCCTGCCACACACCTACATCTATCTGCAACCTTACAAAATAGTCAAAGATTACTATTTTTTTTCTTCTGCCCAGAACTAGCGGAAATGACTTTTCATTGATCAGGATCAGATGAGATGAAATTAAATCAATTCTTCTCCCTAAAGGTAGAGGTGCACAGAGAGGGAGAAACTAAGGCTTCTCAACCCTCAGTTCAGGAGGTGTAACGTGAAACCCCTGCTCTGGGTACTTTGCTGGAAAGAATGATCACAAGCAGTAGATACTCGGCTACCTATTCCCTGCACACACAAATGCTCTCTTCTACAAATCAAGCTCCATAAACTCCCACTGGCTGGACACTTTCCAGTAAGAGGATCAGAATAAGCTTGGCAAATCCAAATCTGCAGAATTACACCACCATAGAACTGTTTTGGTTGGGAAAAACATCTAAGGTCATTGAGTGAAAGAACTGTTTTGGTTGGATAAAATCTCTAAGATCATTGAGTGAAAGAACTGTTTTGATTGGGAAAAAGCTCTAAGATTATTGAGTGAAAGAACTGTTTTGGTTGGGAATAAAACCTCTAAGATCATTGAGTGAAAGAACTGTTTTGGTTGGGAAAAAAAGCTCTAAGATTATTGAGTGAAAGAACTGTTTTGGTTGGGAATAAAACCTCTAAGATCATTGAGTGAAAGAACTGTTTTGGTTGGGAAAAAAACCTCTAAGATTATTGAGTGAAAGAACTGTTTTGGTTGGGAATAAAACCTCTAAGATTATTGAGTGAAAGAACTGTTTTGGTTGGGAAAAACTTCTAAGATCATTGAGTGAAGCCATTGAGTTAACACTATCTTGGCCATTAACCCATGTCCCAAAGTGCCATGTCTGCATGGGTTGTGAGCACCTCCAGGGATGTGACTCCACCACTTTCCTGGGTAGGAATAATCTAGTCAGGATTCTCTGTTCTTAGCTAGCAAGATTTTGGTAGTTGGAGGGCTGCAGGGGTAGCTATGGTTAGAAGACATCAGGAGCTGCCCCCATGTTAGACACAGCCAGCTCCAAGTGGCTCCAAGATGGACTCACCACTGCCTGAAGATGAGCCTTTCAGCAATGCCTCTGTGATAACATATTTCAAAATGGGTGAAAAATGTTCTGAAAGAGCAGCTGAGAAAAGAGTGAGAAAACATCAGAGAAATGAACCTGGAGACACCAAAGTCAGAAGAAGGAAGGAGCCAGGTGGCCCAGGTGTCTCCTGCAGCCCATGGAGAACCACGGTGGAGCAGAAGAATCACAGAAACATGCAGGTTGGCAAAGCCCCTCAGGATCACCAAGTCCAGCCTAGAACCCTACTGTACAAGATTCACCTTCAAACATATCCCTAAGCACCACATCCAAACCACCCTTAAACACCTCCAGGGTGGGTGACTCCACCACCTCCCTGGGCAGCTCATTCCAGTCCCTCACCAGTCTTTCTGTGAAAAACCTTTTCCTAATATCCAATCTAAACCTCCCCAGTCTTACCTTGAGGCCATTCCCCCTTGTTCTGTCTCCAATTACCAATTAAAGGAGCAGCAGTGGCATCTAGCAACAGGAAAAGTACACACTGGGTCCACCTCCATGTACTCCCTATGCATGGACTCATACAACAGGCAAGAATTCAGGGGACACATATGAGGGAGCACACCATTAGATGATCTTCCCCTCCTCTTTCTATGTTACTCATTCTCAGTCTAGTCCATGTGTTCTTTCTCCTACATTGTGCATCACAGACCCATTAGGCATCACCTCTAAGAACACTGGTCAGGAGATACTGTATTTCACATTCCTGCAGGCAATTCCAAACTTCAGCAAAGCAGGTGATGAGGAGGTGATCTCCTACACATGGCAAAAAAATGCTGGAAAATACTGAAAGGTACTAGGTATGGGGATGCAATGGTACCTGAGAAGGTGAGAAGTAAATGAACCTCTCTGCAATAAAGCAAAATGCAATTCCAAACTTAAGCAAAGTAGGTGACAAGGAGATGATCTACACATGCCAAAAAATGCTGGAAAGTACTGAGAGGTACTAGGTATGGGGATGTAATGATACCTGAGAAGGTGAGAAGTAAATGAACCTCTCTGCAATAATGCAATAATGCAAAATGCAGTTCCAAACGTAAGCAGAATAGGTGATGAGGAGGTGATCTCCTACACATGGCAAAAAATGCTGGGAAGTACTGAAAGGTACTAGGTATGGGGATGCAATGGTACCTGAGAAGGAGAGAAGTAAATGAACCTCTCTGCAATAAAGCAAAATGCAATTCCAAACTTAAGCAAAGTAGGTGATGAGGAGATGATCTACACATGCCAAAAAATGCTGGGAAGTATTGAAAGGTACTAGGTATGGGGATGCAATGGTCCCTGAGGAGGAGAGTATTAGATTCTCTGCAATAATGCAAAATTCAGATTACATACTGACTCCAGGATTCTCACTGACCCAGGATCTAAGCTGAGATCTCACATACATCATGTCTAGCGTCTGTATGTGTTAATGCATCCATAGCAGAGCAGGGAGTTGGAAAAAACCCCATGACTGTGCTACTACTCCTGCTGCAATCAGTGGATGTTTTGCTTAAAAGCTGAGAATCCCTAAGCACAGTGAGATGCTGTTTGCAGAGATGCAGAGACAAAGGGCTCCAGGGCACAGCAAGCCTTGCTAAGCACCTGCCCTTGCATCCATTTATCTCTAGATGACATTGGAAGGAGCCTTTTAATACAGTTAGAGCCTATTCTGCTCAGCCCAGAAGAATCCAATACAGTTCACAAAGCCTTCTGCATGATAAACAGGAAACTTAAAGAAAACATAGAGGATGAACATGGGAGCCCAATAAAATGAGATGACATCCTCTGCTCTTCAGAGGCCAAGATAGATTTCTGACTGAACTGTAGCAGCAAACCAGCATGATAAAAGAGCTAAAGCAAGAGGTTATGATATGCCTGAATCTCTCCAGCGGAAGCAAGTGCTGTGTGTAACTAGGGAGATAAATAACCAGGCAGACATTGTGCTACCGCCTCACTGGCTTAAATCAAAGCAACTTCTTTTGCCACTGCTCCACCCACTGAAAACTGGCATCAAGGAAGTTTTAAAGTCGTCCTTGGGAGGATCAGAGTCTGGGACTGAAATATAAACACACGAGCAACACCGATGTCTTTCGAGTTGTGCTATCAGTATGTATGAGGAAAGGCTGAGGGAGCTGAGGTTGTTCAGCCTGGAGGAGACTTAGAGGGGACCTTCTCACTCTCTACGATTGCCTAAAAGGAAGCTGTAGTCAGATGGGGGTCAGGCTTTTCTTCCAAGCAACTAGAGACAGGACAAGAGGATATAGCCTGAAGCTGTGCCGGGGGTGGGCGTGGTTAGGATGGCTATTAGGAATCAGTTCCTCATGGAAAGGATGATTAGGCACTGGAATGGGCTGCCCAGGGAGGTGGTGGAGTCACCATCCCTGGAGGGCTTTAAGAAAAGATTGGATATGGGACTTGGTGGCATGGTTTAGCTGTTGTGGTGGTGTTAGGTTATAGGCTGGACTTGAAGATCTGGAGATCAGAAGTGCTGGAGCAGCTCTGCTGTGAGGACAGGCTGAGCCTGGAGAAAATAAGGCTTTGANCCACAACCTCCCTGAAGGTGTTCAAGTCCAGGTTGGATGAGACCTTGAGTGACCTGTTTTGGTGGGAGCTGTCCTTGCCTATGGCAGGGGATTGGAATTGGATGAACTTTGAGGTCCCTTCCAATCTAAACCATTCTATGATTCTATGATCTCAGAGGTCTTTTCCAGCCTCAGTGATTCTGTGGTTAACAGGCAGACTCACAGACTTACTCCCCAGGACACCAAAACCAGCAAGCAGTTGGGTCAGGTTTCTCACATGGACACCCAATGCTTGAAAACATTCACTACTGCAACAAGGAGCTGGCATTTGGGGATAAGTGGAGTTGGACTGCCATACCCTCAGGATATGGTTTGGCCAGTGCATACAAGCCAAAATATAGCAGCAAATTACACTCAGACATGCTTGGCACAAGCTCTTTTTCTGAGATCCCAATGGCAGGATGTCTGATTACTTGGCAGTATCTGGCCCCTGACTGAAGCTGATATTCAGCAGCTTGGATTTGACCCTCAGCAGGATTTGCATTCTGCCTGAAAAGCCATGCATTGAAATCCAAGGGCCATGTGAATATGTCCAAGGTCAGGTTTTCTTGTAATACTCTCCACCTCCAAAGAAACTGCATGCTCCTGACAATTATTTCAGAAGGTAATTGAACTCAGCAGTTTCAAATATGATTTCCATACAATGTGCTCTGTACTTTGATCCCTAGTTGAAAAAAGGAATACATAATCCTGGTTTAACCTTAACTTGACATGGCACTTGCTATGCAGACAACTTGCCTCCAGATCACACAGCCCAAGGATATATGACTTTCTAGCATGGGGGGGAGAGCCACTATTTGATATTTCTGCCCTTTAGCTTCCAGTGTCAAAAAGCCACCTACAAGTTCACAAAGCAGGTAAAAACTTGACAAGAGAAATCTGTTCTGGCCTCTCCCTGCATTCTTGAAATGGGAAGCTGGAAACCACAGTTTTCACAAGTAGCAAGCTCTTGACAGTAGAAGGAGGATCTTCAACTCTCTTGCATTATCTTGTTGGTGAGTGAAGTCAGTGTATTCACTGAGCCTCAGGATAAGACTCTTTGTGCCTTACTGTAGGCAAAAAGCAAGATTTCAAAATGCATCCTTCACATTACAAGCATGGCTGAGGAGGACTAGCTATGAGAGAGAACTACTGCAAGATCACAGCAAGAATAGCAAGGAAGAGAAAAGGAGTTACCATGCAGAAAAGACTCCAGTGAGCAGCCTACTTTTATGACTGTGGAATCACATGCCTCTCCCCAACACAGGGTCACCAACTTCAGTGGGTTTATTCTTACAGCACACCTATGAATTGGAGAAGTGAGCTTATTTTCTAGCTGGGATCAGAGGCATTGAAAGTTCCAAGCAGCTTGTGGTGGATCAGAGAGCTGAATCCAACTCTTAGCTATCTGAGAATCCTAGAGAGTCAGGTAAGAGTAGAGAGATAGAAAGGAGTACACAGACAGCAATACATATACACAGCAACTGAACCAAGGGATGATTTCATATGTATACGGCAGTGCATGCCTCTTTGTATGCAAAAAGTGAGGCCCTACCAGAGAGCATCTCACTTCTGGCGTGCTGGATGAAGCTCTGGTCCTCCCCTCTGTGAAATACAAGAGTGTTCCAAACAGCACAGGATTTAGGAAGAAACACAGAAGCACACAGAGAAATACAATTAGAAGGATGACAAAGGAAGCAACATTGTCGTTCCAAAAGCCAAAAGTGTCTTGAGAGGGCTAGCAACAAACTGGGAGCACAGCTTCTCTAGGATATTGGAGGAAAACATGGCTGTGGAAAACTAGGTAAGGGATTAGTCAGGCTCAGCAGCATGGTGCTGACAGAAGGCACAGTGATGGGACACTAACTCACAGATATTTGCATGAAATTTTATTTAAACATCCAACTACCTTTGATCTCTCACTCTTGCAAAGAAGCTGTTCTTAGGAGTCTTTCTGATCTAACTCCTGTAGGCTGCTCTGTTTACCCTGCTGCCATCTCATTACAGTCATGCACATTTGGGTGCAGGTGTGTCCATGCATGCTCAAGCATATGCACAAGGGTACATGAAAGAAAAAATTCTACATACTTTTTATCTTTGAAACCAGATCGTTAACACGCAGGATAGAAACCACATGTCCTTTTCATCTTCCACTGTGCCTCTGCCTGACTTCAGCAGAACCCTTCCAGAATTAAATACTGCTCACGGTGAGTGAGACAGGCAAACTCCAGCTCCGAGTGTGTAACGATCCACTCAGAGTACACCCAGGGATTCACTGAGTCTCTGCATATGCTTCCTCTCAGCATGCAGGTGTGAGATTTAAAAATCCATATTTTTCCTCCAATAAACTTAAAACCAGCTGTAATATCAAGTACCAAAAGCTGTATTATCAAGTACCAAAAGCACCCTCTGTGCTTCACATGCAGTGATGATGGGTTTTTTCAGAGATGATGTTGTTTCTTGGTATAACTTGATCCTGTTTTGTCAACCACATCAGGAATAGTGCAAAGAACCCCTGTAGATCCAAATGTCTCTTAATCAACATGCATTACCAAGTGCACACATCTTTCTGCTTCTTTAAGGTACTGTATTGTTGGCTTGCATACACAGCAACATTTTTAGCTGTAGAAATGTTCAGCCTAGACACTGAAGCACTCCACACACCCTGGCAGTGATTGGCTGGCACAAAGCAAGGATTGCTTGCTGTAGAAAAGAAGATGAACTGGTAAGTTCTCCCAGAGATTTATTTTCCTTGCTGTGTAGGCAGCATCTCCTAGCTGCTCATCTCCCCTTTACTGCATATCCTCTACTAACACCTCCTTCAAGAAATTCCATCCAAGCAATGCTGTCTAGACACTCACCAGTGTCAAAGCTTCTCAGAACTCCCCTGAGAATCTTGCTGTTCCAATGTGTATAAAGAGCCAGCAGTCAGAGGCCTTCCTTGGTGAGGGATGCGCACATCAAACTCAAAGAGAGACCTGGCAAAGTAAGTTTAACAGACTTCTGCCTGATGATCTCCTCCCTCACTTTTGCTCTGCCATAAACTGTAGCTCAATCCTGGATCTATTGCCTCTCCTTAGAGCTGTGCTGATGTTATTCTACTAACTTATTCTATTCAGAGCAATGTCATCACCCATACTCATTCCAAGAGATATTTGTCACCGTACTTGAAAGCTGGCAGCATGGACATGGGCATCTACTTTAAATCTACACTTATCAATTTGATGTTCAGTATTTGATCTGAATTAGATCACAGAATCATAGAATCATAGAATGGTAAGGTTGGCAGGGACTTCAAAGATCATCTAGTTCCAATCCCCTGCCAAAGGTAGGGACACCTCCCATTAGTACAGGTCACTCAAGGCCTCCTCCAATCTGGCCTTGAACACCTCCAGGGAGGGAGCAGCCACAACCTCCCCGGGCAACCTGTGCCAGTGTCTCACCACCCTCACTGCAAAGAACGTCCCCCTAACTTCCAGTTTCAATCTCCCCTCTGCCAGTTTAAACCCATTGCCCCTTGTCCTGTCATTACAAGACCTTGTCAATAGTCCCTCCCCAGCCTTCCTGTAGGCTCCCTTCAGATACTGGAAGGCTACTCTAAGGTCTCCTGGAAGCCTTCTCTTCTCCAGGTTGCAGAGCCCCAACTCTCTCAGCCTGTCCTTAGAGCAGAGCCGCTGCAGCCCTCTGAGAATCTTTGTGTCCTCCTCTGGACTGGCTCCAAGAGTTCCATGTCCTTCCTCGGCTGGGGACTCCAGAACTGCACACAGTACTCCAGGTGGGGTCTGAGGAGAGCAGAGTAAAGGGGCAGAAACCTCTCCCTTGCCCTGCTGCCCATACTGCTCTTGCTGCAGCTCAGGACTCGGTTGCTGTCTGGGCTGCGCACGCACACTGCAGATGCCATCACACAGTCAGAAAAACACTTTGTATATGGCCACCTCTAATGGAGGTGTAATTAATTAATGTGATATGACATTTTTTCACAAATGAATATTGTTTATTAATTTTCAATATGCAGGAGTCTCTCCCCCCTCCCCCCCTAATTTTAATAATAATCAGGTTCTTTTGCAGTGGAAACATTATACAAAGGAATAACTAGATCTAGAAATAGCTAACAACAACACAACATTAATTGACCTGGAAGAGAAGGTTCTTGCAGTTAATTATACCACTTGCAGTTAATTATACTTGCAGTTGTTTATACTTGTCCACTACCTGGACTCAAGGAGTCCCCTTTCTGCTTTAAGGCAGAAGGCTGGGATTCAATTAGATTCAATTAGAGTTTTGCTAAAGGTTTGCTAGAGGCTTTGAGTATTTACTCACAAATATTAATCCTCCAACTCAAAGGGTAGCTACAGCTTCAGACAGCACCCAAACACTTTCAGGGAGTCATGTCGATGCCTTGTCAGCTGCTGAGGCTTCTGATTCTTCCCAGGTTTCACAGGGTGCTGGGGAAAGAGGCAGACAATCTCTGACCTTATCCTGGCCCCCCTGGATGGTCTGTGTGTCCCTTCAGGGATCCTCACCCTGGCAGGTGCAGGCAGGATGTCTTGCAACGTGCAGTCTTGGCACGGATGTCATGCTGGCTATGCAGGTCTGTCCCCTGGAGGCATTTGGAGCCCATTCCTGG
>VWYK01036960.1:0-15653 GCA_013399775.1 Semnornis frantzii | reverse complement strand
CCCTCACAGTAAAGAATTTTTGCCTTGGAAATTAACTCTTCTTCCTTCTCCATTAACACTACATATCCCTGTGATCCTGACTCGAGCAGCTTTGTCCACCCAATCTCACTGATTTCAAACTAAAGAGGTCTTACTTGATCCCTGACTGGTAAGAAATGATAGAAAACAATCCTAAAAGAAATTAACCCTTATCCACATATTCTACAGATATCAAAATGAAGTGGAATAAATATTCAAGTTTATTTGAAATGGCATAGGGTGAGGTTTTGACGTGGGGGATATAGAGAAGGATTACTTTTAACAATTGAAAAAAAGGAAAAGAACAAGAAGCAAAGCATGCTGCACTTTAGAAGCATCTCACTTGCAGCTGGTTGACCTACAAAAGGCAGAATTTCTCATTCTCGGGAATTGAAAGGTGAGGGGAAAGGGATTGTCTATTTTCCATTGCAAGCCCCAAGAATGAATTCTAAGCTGAAATGGTGAAGAGTGCAGGCTTTGCAAAAATAAACCAAGAAAACAACCCAAAACATCCCAATGCAAAACTCCCTCAGACTGTTGTCAAACAGTAAGCAAGCACTAAGGAAGGAATTCAGCATTACCAGTCTGTGCGGCTGTGAGTCCCACACCTGCCTGCTGCTCCTCTGTTTCATTTTCTTCTACTGTCAGAAAAAAGTAAACAAAAAACAAAAACAACAACAACAACAACAACAACAAAAAAAAGATGTTAGGTAGGTATCTGAAGTGTTTGAAGCATCTTTACACCAGCTTCAGTTCTGAAAGCCAGCAACGCTTGTACAACACAGGCAAGAGAAGCTGCACTGCAAAGTGCGAAAGACCAAGACCAAAACAGAACACGCTGCTGTATGGAAGCTACAAAGCTGACAACAGAGTGACCAAATCGTTTTCAGGGCTTGAAAAAAAAAAAAACAAAACAAAACAAAAACGAATCGAATTTCCTCTGGGATATTTGTCTTCAATGAACTCTGCTGTATTTGATTATGTAACTGAATGAGAGAGAATAATTCTGGGCTTTTACTTGCTCCACACGGGTAAGGGAAAGCCTTCTCCTGGCAGACGGGAGAGGTGTGTGTGCTAATTCATATAGAAGCTTTAAAATAAAAATCAGAATAATCACCCTAGATTCAGTAGCAAACATCTCAGCAGTGCAGACAGCCTTGCAAAGGAGAACTAACCCCATGCTGTTTTACTGTATATGCCATGCCAGCATCTTTCCCTTGGCTCGCAGCTTTCCAGAGCAGCAGAGCTACAAAGAACGCAATTCTTGTCAGATTCACTATTCAGTGTACTTGTTGGGTGACAGTGAACCTAACAAGAGCCATTCTACTGCTACTCTGAAAAATCAGAGAGTGCTGTTCTCGTAGGCTCAGATATGATGCCTAAGTAAGATTGACTCTCCCAAAGTAAAAGGGAGAGTTAAAAGGCAGAACCATTTTCCTTTTTATTCTCCCAAAGACTGAGTTCTTTGAGCTAGGGAACAGCAGAGAGAAAAGAATTCCTTCACCCTCCACAGGGGAAAAAAAATAAAATAAAATAAAATAAAGCTGAAAGGGGAAAGACTGCACTTGTGCAGCATTTCCACTCCCAAGACTTCAGACCTCAACAAATAATCATGCAACTGAGTTAAAAGCCAAAAGGTTTGGGGCATTTTTCCTGGTTCTTGGGACAAGCGAGTGCAACACTTAGGGGCACACAGAAAATCTAGACAGATATTCAAAAGAAGAGATACATATACACACTCCACAGGTACCTCTTTTCCTCCTCCGCCAACCCCAAGGCTTCATACAACTGGTTGTTTCTAGAATCTGAGTTTCTAGAAGAAAAACACCAGTGTTCATAAGGACACTCTCAGGACACCAGCAACTTCAATCACAGTGCATATATTAGAAAGAGGCAAGCGCAATCTCTGCAGGACTCACAACCCTCTCTGCCTCCATCCCAGATCTGTGCTCAGTAAGCACACTCCTCTCATCACCACAGAGCTGACAGAGTTTCCCCCAGCCCTGCAGTGAGTCCAAAATTTCACCAAAGACCTTTTCATGAGCTGATTTTCAGTCATAGAATCATAGAATCACCCAGGTTGGAAGAGACCTCCAAGCTCATCCAGCCCAACCTAGCACCCAGCCCTAACCAATCAACCAGACCATGGCACTCAGTGCCCCAGCCAGGCCTTGCTTCAACACCTCCAGGGATGGGGACTCCACCACCTCCCTGGGCAGCCCATTCCAATGCCAATCACTCTCTCTGGCAACAACTTCCTCCTAACATCCAGCCTAGACCTCCCCTTGCACAACTTGAGACTGTGTCCCCTCACTGTGTTGCTGGTTGTCTGGCAGCAGAGTCCAACCCCAGCTGGCTACAACCTCCCTTCAGGTAGCTGCAGTGAGCAATGTGGTCTGCCCTGAGCCTCCTCTTCTGCAGGCTGCACACCGCCAGCTCCCTCAGCCTCTCCTCACAGGGCTGTGCTCCAGGCCCCTCACCAGCTCCATCACTCTTCTCTGGACACCTTTCATCTTGAATTGAGGGGCCCAGAACCAGACACAGTACTCAAGGTGTGGCCTATGTCCAGCCTGTGTCAAACTTGTACTCTGCAGCCCTGCAGCAAGCAGGGCTTCAGCTGTGACAAGGCTGTGAGATTTTCTTTGTTATGCTGAGCAGGGGTACCAGCAGTCCTCACAGCTAAAGGAAACTGGTGAGACCAAAGCAGCAGTGAGAACAGCTCATGAAAAGCTGGCTTTTGGGAACCAGGTGGTCAAACCCAAACTAAACTAACTTAGAAAGATTTGTCACAAAGACAGCACAGATCAGACTCAGTGCTACTCCAAGGAAAAGAATTAATACAAACAGTATGCAGCTTAAAATAAAAAATACATTGCTTTTTGCAACCTCTCCCCAAGCCCCCAGGGAAACCTCTGTAGCAGCCCAACATGACCCTGCTTAAGGCCAGCACCTACTGTTGAGCTGCTTCCAAAATACAGTCTCAAGAACAAGCTCTACAACTGAAAATCAAGCACCTTGCTCCATCCCTCAAGAGGAAAATTCATCTTGATCACCACTACCTAATAATCACTCCTACTGAAGGTTGCAGGTGTGTCTGTTATCTGCCAGTGAAATCCTCAATCTCAAATTCACCATCTAGAGAGGACCTACAGGAAGGCTGGGGAGGGACTGTGGTGACAGACTGAGGGGCAATGGTTTGAGACTGGAGCAGGGCAGATTTAGGTTGGACACCAGGAGGAAGTTCTGCACAATTGGAGTGGTGAAATACTGCAACAGATTCTCCAGGGAGATGGTTCAGGCCCCATCCCTGCAGACATTCAAGATCTGACTTAATGTGGCCCTGGGCAGCCTGATCTAGTTGCAGGTGTCCCTGCTGAGTGCAGGGTGGGGGTTGGACAAGATGACCTTTTGAGAGTCCCTTCCAACCCTAAGTGATCTGTGATACATGCCACAAGTCAGTCTAGAAGGCAGTTTAAAAGCTCTATCATTTTAAGTTGCAAGATGGAATTGAGGTTGCCAAACAGCAGCTTTTCAGGAACTGATTCCTAAGTGGGAAGCTTGAAAACAAAGCAGCTCCTTGCTAAGAAGTAAACAAGATCTGAAGCAGGTCTCCTCCCAGAAGTGTATGCAAGCCACAATGTAAGCATTCATCTTCTCTGCTGTTCTGCACTGTCTGCTGCCACCAGCTGCAGCACCAGCATCTCTCACTGAGAAAGGGTTGTACACCAAAATGTGCTCAGCTTCCCAGGGCTGACTGAGAGGCACAGCAAACATTTTAAGGTCTTAAAATGGGGGGAAAAAAAAAAAAAAAAAAAAGTGGATACTGCCCAAGAAATTGGTCTGGGGCCTGCAGTGTGTCACACGAAACTGTAACAGTGCACTCCTTGTGAAACCAAACATTCAAACTTCCCTGCAAGTTAGGAATCTACAGATCCTGTGACAGCTGAGGTCTGCTTTCAGCAAGAGCTGACCACTGTGTTTGCTACACCAAAGAAAGGAAACACCTATCAGAACAGGTAACTCTGTGGTTAGCATCTTTACAAGCTGTTACTCAAACCCTTCACGGTTTATCAGTCACAACAAAAGCAAATAGGTCACAACAGGCCATGACAGAAAGATTTACAATCAGAGAATCACAGAATGGTTTGGGTCAGAAGGGATGCCAGATCATCTAATTCCAATTCACATCTGTGGGTAGGGACACTTCCTACTGCACACCAGCTTGTTCAGCTTGGCTTTCAGCACTTCCAGGCTTGGAGTGTCCACAATTTCTCTGGGCAACCTGCTCCAATGTCTCACCACCCTCATGAGCAAGAATTGCTTCCTAATGGCCAATCTAAATCCAGCTTCTTCCAGTTTGAAGCCATCACTCCTTGTCCTGTGACTCAGTGCCTTTGTCAGCTCTCCTGTAGCCCACTTCAGCCGCTGGCAGGCTGCTCTAAGGTCTCCCCAGAGCCTTCTCCTCTCCAGGCTGCACAGAACCAACTGCCTCGGTTTGTCCTCATAGGAGAGGTTCTCCAGCCCTCTGATCATCATTGTGCCCTCCTTTGGATCTTCTCCAACAAATCTATGTTCTTCTTGTAGTGGAGACTCCAGAGCTGGATGCAGTACTCCAGGTGGGGTTAGATCATTCCTCCAACTAGCAGGAGTGTTTGTTAGATTAAGTGAGCTACAGCTGGTAGCACCTTGATCGATCGAAAGTTGATTAACACTTTGTGCCCTTGCACAATCAAACTCTGAAAAACTTCCCTCTATTTCAACTCTCAGACCAGAGCTAAATTCACCTGGCTATGACAGGCAGCATTACATGCAGCCAGCATTAAATGCAGCCAGCATTAACTCCCTTTAAACATGAGCTGTACCATTTTCTTTCAGGAGGAGAATGCAACCTTTCACAGAACCTACATTCTGCTACCCAAAAACTAGCAGCAGCATGCAGTGCAACTCCAAAAAAGCCACCCAGGTGATGTGGAGACAGAACAGCTGCATGGGTCCTGTTCAAATACCAACAGTGCTGCTGTTCTGGGACTGCACACAGGGATGGCATCTTCACTACAGCACATGCAGCATCCTAGTGCAAGAGAAGACAAAGCCAGGTTAGCTTAGGTCTTGAGCAAGCTGCCCTGCCCATGGTGGTGGTGGAGGGGGTATTGAATTAGATGATCTTTAAGGTCCTTTCCAACCCAAACCATTCTCTGATCCTACTGAAACTGCAGACAACAAAGATTATAAAAGCAAAAAGAGAGGCCTCAGGAGACCAGGACGGCCTCCAAATCTGAACTGTGAAGAGGTGATGTGGCTGCTGAACAATGTCTTTCAAACAATGTTGTCATGAAAGCAACAATATTCCTGTCCCTACAACCATGACCTCAGGTCACCTGTTTTGTTAGCTGTAGAAATGTTTCTCCGTTGACTCATCTGTTCCTTACAACAACAAACTATCAAGGCTCTGCTACAGAGTTTCTCTGTGCAACTTCTGAAAAGCAAAGCCAACAGGAAGGCCAAGTAAGAAAATACTGAAGAAGGACCAGACAAGGGGAAATGGCCTCAAGCTGGACCAGGGAAGGTTTAAGTTGGATATTAGGAAAGATTTCCCTGCTGCAAGAGTGGTCAGGGATTGGAAGAGGCTGCCCAGGGAGGTGGTGGAGTCCCCATCCCTGGAAGTGTTTCGAGGAGGCAGAGATGTGGTGCTAAGAGATATGGTTTAGCACTTGGTAGAGTTAGAGAATGGTTGGACTGGATGATCTCAGAGGTCTTTTCCAAGCAAAGCAAGTCTATGATTACAACAACTATGCCACCACACTTCTTGAGAGCAATTTCAACAAACTCAAAGCACCTCAAGTCAGGAAAAAGAGAATTCCAGCATGCCAGCTCTATTTGCCACTATAAAAACTTTGGGCTGCATAAATACCAGTTTTTAAGGTTTTAGTGGGGAAAAAAATTGTTCATCTGAACTGATGCTGCAGCTGTGTGAAAGGACAGGACTGGCTTTGGTATAGCCACTGGTCTGAGGCAAACCCTAGTTGCAGTTCAGAACACCTCTCCTGCTCAGGCTGCTGAACATCAACTCTTCCTTGTTAAGAAATGTGATTATAATGAAAAAGAAAGAAATAAAATCAAGGGGCAGCATCAAGGACAGCCAGAGAGGGAAACCTGTGGAAATTTTGGTAGGGAGCTTCTAAAGATAGAATTAATCTGCTGACTGCTCCGCAGCAACACCTGCTGCTCAATGAGGAGTTCACCCCTTTGGCTTAAGAGTCTCCTTGACAGGACACAAGGTTAGGCCACAGAGGAGGGAGATTTTATCATGTTAAGACAAAAAAGAGATTTTTCTAACATGCAAAATCTCTTAAGAGTCATATATTCATAGAATGGTTTGGGTTGGAAGAGATTACTTAAAGATCATCCAGTTCCAACCCCCTGCCATGGGTAGGGGCACCCCCCACTAGCCCAGGTTGCTCGAGGCCCCATTCAGCCTGGCCTTGAACACCTCCAGGGAGTGGGCACCTACAACCTCCCTGGGCAACCTGTGCCAGTGTCTCACCAACCTCACGTTCAAGAATTTCTTCCTACCTCCAAGCTAAATCTCCCCTCCTTAAGCTTAAATTCATTCTCCCTCTTCCTAGCACTAAAACCCTTGTAAAAGTTCCCTCCCCACCTTTCTTGTTGGGAGCAGAGACATCTTCACATGGTTCAGTTCTTCAGTACAAGGGTGATGAGACACTGCAACAGGTAGTCCAGAAATGGTTAGGGATGTCCCCTTCCTAGAAGTGTTCAAGGCCAGATGGGATGAGGCCTTGAGCAACCAAGTCTAGTTGAGAGGTGTCCTGCCCACAGCAGGGGGAGTGGAAGTAAATGACCTATAAGGTTCCTTCCAACCTGAGCCATTCTATGACTCCCCCTTCACTGAAAGCTGAAATCTGTAGATTAAGCACAAGTCATTGCTGGTAGATGCCTGAGAAAAACCTTGCATGGAAAAGACCTGGATAAAATGAGCAATGTGGGAAAGGCCATTTGCACTGAAAGGGAAGCCTTTTGGAGAATCTGGTTAAGATTTATGGCTTCTGAGCTAATACAAACCACAATAAAATAAAAACTAAAGATAATTGAAAAAAAAATAAATAAAAAGCTCTGTTTTCTTCTAGTCTAGGTGGGTTAATAAATCAGAAAAATAGAAAGGGAAAAAAAACAACCAACCAACCAAACAAAAAAAACCCCCAACCCTACCCCAAATGCCTGAGCCTCTTTTCAGCTTGTTAAACAAAGCAGGAGAAGCCACCTGTCCCAAAATAAACTATGAAAATAGATTGGTATTGATTTATCCCTTCCTAAAATATATTCCTTGAGAGATCACAGAATGGTAGGGGTTGGAAGTGACCTCTGAAGATCATCGAGTCAAACCCTGCTGGCAGAGCAGGTTCACTTAAAGCAGGTCACACAGGAACATGTGGAGGTTCCACCGCCTCTCTGGGCAGCCTGCTCCAGAGCTCTGCCATCCTCAAAGTAAAGAAGTTCCTGCTGGTGTTAAGATGGAACTTCTTATGTTCAAGTTTATGTTCATTACTTCTTGTCCTGTCACTGGGGACCACTGAGGAGAGTCTGGCTCCATCTTCCTGTCACCCACCTCTTAGATATTTGGAAGCATTCATAAGACATGAAAACAAACCTCAGAGAGTAACCAACACTATCAGATAGGAAGTTTAGAACAGATCTATTTTAATTGGCACTTCCTGGCAGTCTGTACTTCATCTATACATTCTCATGAACATACAATTAGCAATTCAATGTAAAGGCATCTTTGCACAAAAGGTTTTCTTTTCATTTTATACTTGAAGGCTGCTAGTGCTGCTAAGCTCATTTTGAATCTACATGTTTGAATAATTTCTGCAGACAAGTAATAGAGACACTTGGTTCCATTAGCATAATCAATACCCAATTTACTGACTCACTCAGACAGAACAGAAAGAAAACGTGGGGGCCATTATTTCACCACCTACAAACCACTATAATTTCTGTCAGTATCTCTACACTTTCGTTCTTCCTTCCATCCTCAGTCATACAAAAATCAAGAGGACCTCACCTGCACCACTGTGCCTGGTTCTGGGGCCTCCAACACAAGAAGGATGTGGAAGTGCTAGAGTGGGTCCAAAAGAGGACACGAAGATGGTTAAAAGCTTAAGCACCTCCCCTGTGGGGACAGGCTGGGAGAGATGGGGCTGTTCAGCCTGGAGAAGGCTCTGGGGAGGTCTCAGAGCAGCTTTCCATCACCTGAAAGGGGCTACAAGAAAGGTGGAGAGGGACTTTTTAAGGGCTTGTAGTGATAGAGTGAGGGGCAAAAGATTTAAGCTAGAAGAGGGGAGACTGAGACTGCAGATGAGAAAGAAATTCTTTCCAGTGAGGGTGGTGAGACACTGGCACAGGTTGGCCAGGGAGGCTGTGGCTGCTCCCTCCCTGGAAGTGCTCAAGGCCACCTTGGATGAGGCCTTGAGCAAGCTGTGCTGGTGGGAAGTGTCCCTGCCTATGGCAGGGGGTTGGAACTGGCTGATCTCTAAGGTCCAAGCTAAACACCTCTCTGCTATATGACACTCACACTGCCACCATCTACAGGTAGACATTAAGCACAATTAGATAGATTAATCACAAGGCATAAAGCAAATTTAAGAGGTAGTTCTAGGAAGTGCTGAGGATCCTCTAACTCTATTAAAGTCAATGGATTTTGAAGATGTTTTGCACTTTGCAGTGATGTGCTGTGGAAATACATCTCCATAGGGGTTCACTGAGGATACAGACTGAAATTATGGAAGTTACAGAGCAGTATCAAATGCAGAGTTGCATGTCGAGGCATCACCTGCCAGAGCTACACCTCCCTCTGCTTCTTCCTCTCTCTACATACCACCAGTGCTCCAAGACTCACCCTCTAAACTCTCCTGACTGACACAGGTGAGCACAGGACTTTATGCCTGGCTACACCAGACATGGAAGCAGCTATTCAGTGGGTGACTCCTGGAAGCCAACAAGCATTGAATTGCTGCAGCAGGTCCAGAGAAGTGCAGCAAGCCTCAGCTGTGGTGACTCACTGCTAGAAGTGGTTTGCCATAAGGACTGATGTTCTTGCATGCTTATCAACCACCTCAGTGCTTCTCCTCAGCCTGGCTTCAGAAAAAGGATCATTTAACATTTGTGTACTAACTCTAAACAGTCACAGCTTTCCTGGGTGTGTTGGACCTTCTAAGATCATCTTCTGTAGGGTCTGAAGGTGTCTGTGAAACCACAGAGATTACATAGATGAATTCAGGCACAATAGGGTCTGGAGAACAGGGCTGGGGAGAAGCGGCTGAGGGAGCTGGGAGGGGTTAGTGTGGAGAAGAAGAGGTTGGGGAGACCTCATTGTTCTCTGCAGCTCCCTGAAAGAGGTTGCAGTGAGGTGGGGGTTGGGCTCTTCTCCCTAGTATCAAGTGCTAGAAGGAGAGGAAATGGCCTGAAATTGTGTCAAGGGAGGGTTAGGTTGGTGTTAGGAAAAATTTCTTCACTGCAGGAGGGGTCAGGGATTGGAAGAGGCTGCCCAGGGAGGTGGTGGAGTCACCATGCCTGAAGGTTTACAAGAAATCTGTGGACATGGAAATCTGTAATATGGTTGAAAGGCCATGGTGGTGTTATGCTAATAGTTGGACTCAGTGACCTTAAAGGTTCTAACCAAAACAATTCTATGACTCTATGATTTTGGGATGCTTCACAATGGCTTTGAAGATAACTGGCAGTCACAGAAGTTCAGAACCACTACAAAAGCAGTGTCTGCTGAGCAATTTCACCTAGCAGCAGTACACATCTCTCAGACAGAAACTTCATTCTTGTTTTGACTCCCAAACATACGAGCACCCAATGACTTTGGTGTGAGAAGAACTGGAAAAAAAAAAACTTATTTGCACATTCACATTTCAAAAATCTACACTTCACAACTCCACCAAAAATTAGTTCTGTGTAGCCACAACTGTACAGGGGAAAAAAAAAACAAACAACAAAACAAACAACACAACAATTAATCCTACACACGAATATTTGTATTTCTGATTTGTTTTCCACACATCTCTTTTCCTACTCCTAACCTCCTCCAGCACTGTAACAGTATTCTCTTGATACTGGAAATTATTATTTCCTTAAAAGATTCCTCTCACATAAAGCATTTTGTTTCTTGCTCTTTCCAGAAGACAAAGCCCCTCATAGCATTCATGTTTTTCAAGCCTCTCTTTAGTGTAGCCCTCCACTGAGCTTGGGATTTTTTTTTTCCTCCTAATGTTCTCCTTGTAGAAAGCCTGAATTAAAAGTTCCCAATTAAACTGCAGTTGTTGGAAAATATTATTCTTACACTAAACTAAAATATTTTCCTAGGCAGCACATAAACATAACCGTAATAAATACTTAAGTGGAAAGAAATTACACCGAAGAAATCCTTTGGATATTCTTCCACCCCTTGATCTCAGGGATGAGTGTGTTCAAATGTGACAGTCTGAGGATGTGCAGTTTTACAGGACATTGTGTGCAGAAAAGCCAGGAGATGCTCATTCCTGCAGCTGAGGGAGAGCTCCACACAAAGCCCAGAGCTAAAAGTGAGGAGGGATATCTGAGCACCTGAGTATGAATATTACCTTTGCCTCCCACATCAGGCATCTTGTAACAAGGTTAAGCCACATCTACATACACTCAGATCTTTGTATTTAGAGAATCATTTTGGTTGAAAACCTTTGAGATCAACCACTGCAACCATTTTCTAACTCTACCAAGGCTTGGGCTAAACCAAGTCCCTAAGCACCACATCTCTGCCTCTCTGAAACACCTCCAGGGATAGGCACTCAACTACCTCCCTGGGCAGCCTGTGCCAGTCTTTCAGAACCCTTTCGGGGAGCAAATTTCTTCTCCTATCCAACCTAAACCTCCTCTGGTGCAAGGGAGGCCATCTCCTCTTGTCTTTTGCAGCCCTTCTCTGGAGATGCTCCAGCACCTCAATGTCTTTCTTGTACTGAGGGGTGCAAAACTGAACCCAGTCCTCAAGATGTGGACTCATCAGGGGTACTGAATCACACCTCTGCTCCTCCTGGCCACGCTATTGCTAATTCAAGCCAGGATGCTGGTGGCCTCATTGGTCACCTGGGCACACACTGGCTGATATTTCAGCTGGCTGTTGACCAACACCCCCAGATGTTGTTGCCCAGTTCTCTTCTGCACAGCTTTCCAGCCGCTCTGCCTCAAGCCTGGAGTGCTTACAGGGTTGTTGTGACCCAAGTGCTGGACTCAGTGCTTGGCATTAGTTGAATCTCATCTGGTTGCCCTTGGCCCATCAATCCAGCATGGCCATAACTCTCTGTATGGGATCAGTATCTAATAACATATTATATATAACAGTACAATATATTTCATAAAGTACTTTTCTCCAAAGAGTCCTAAAGCTTTTTATAAGCCTCAGGTAGCTCCCAGATATCCCTGAGACTCTCTCTCATGCCACGTTACAGACTACAACAGATCTCAGAGTCAAAATGAGGACTGTGGTGAGAATTAGCAAAGCAAGAGGAAATCTTTCTGGGAGTCAATCTTAGTAGCAGGGTCAGGATTTTCAGCTGTCCTGCCTGTCCCACCCTGAGTACCCCACTTCCATTCCTGAAAATGTGTAGGCATCCATAGAACCACAGAATGGGTTGGGTTGGAAGAGACCTTAAAGATCTTCTAGTTCCAACCCCACTGCCATGGGCAGGGACACCTCCCAGCAGAGCAGGTTACTCAAGGCTTACTTGGCCTGGAACATCTCCATGGAGGCAACCTCCCTGGGCAATCTGCTCCAGTGCCTCACCATTCTCATTCTAAAGATTTTTCTTCCTAATCTCCAGTCTCAGCCTTCCCTCTTCCAGCTCAAAGCCATTACCCTTTGTCCTGGCACACCCAGCCCTTGTCAAAAGTCTCTCTCCAGCTCTCCTGTAGCCTCCTGCAGGTCACTGGAAGGCTGCTCTAAGGTCTCCCCAGAGCCTTCTCTTCTCCAGGCTGAACAGCTTCAGCTTTCACATCCTGTCCCCATTAGGGGAGATGCTCCAGCCCTCTGATCATAGAATTCAGTCCACTTTGAGGCAAGACAGAAGATAAATTTTAAGGCTAATTACCAAATGCAGTACTCAATACAAATGCCTTCAGAGTGACTCCTCTGAGTACAGTGCAGCTCTGTACCACCTAAGCTTTCTCACTCTCTCTGAGGGACACAGCTAAGAATTTCTGGCACTCCTACAGATCAGTATTTTCAACTGTGCTTATAAAACAGGAAATTCATTAAACACTGTCTACAAAAGCCTCAACTCAGCAAGAGAGAGCAATTTGAATCAAACTGACGCATGGATCACAGAACCTCAAAGTAACCATTACACAAGCTTGAAGACAGCTGATGAAAGGAAGGGCCGTGAGGACCTCCAGTAAAGGTTACTGTAGATGATCATTGCCTTTGAAAGTTAAGTCATTTATTTATGTGTCTAAAAGGAGGCACTTAAATAGAGGTGTTTGAGTTGTCTGACACCATTCCGACACCAAAACAAAATACAGCTGCCTGCTTTTAGCTCCATTACCTAAAGACATACATTTATCTGAGGGAAAAAAAACCCCACACCTTTCAGTTGAGATTATCCCTGATTTACTACAGCTCTCTAGTTATGGTGTACCAGGGCTCCCAGAGTTTGTTTTTGATCCTTTCAGACTCTCTGCTCTGCTCTAGATGACTTTCATGTAGAACAACACTTTGGTGCACATTCTCAATGCCTCAAAACTAGAGAGGGGACACTGCACGACACCTGCCAGAAGTTGTGCTCAGACACCACTCAGGTCAAGCATTACCCAAGGGTTTTACCACCCAGGCTTTCTCAGTGCTGTGCAGTTCCATGCTGCAATCAAACCAAAGCCCCATCATAGAGGTTAGTGGAGGATCATATATTCCCCTGCCTGCCTGCCCTGGCTTTGGGCTGGTTCTTCAGGGTTTCACCTACTCTTCCCTAGTTGCTACAAGATGTGGGTTGAAACAACCTTTTCTTTTCTCCCTCTTACCCACATCTACAGCTGAGATCACTCACCCAGGATGTGGGTGGCACGAGCTCAACCCTCTTCTCTGTCAGGATTTGTACTCATGAGCTTGCTAAGAGCACTCACTCTCAGACTTGAGGTGCAAGAATTGACACGATAGCTTATCCTTGGGGTTAGGGCACCCACATGCAGAGTGGGACACATGGGCTCCAGTTCTATTTCACTAATCCATCAGAAATAAGATTGCTTTTAAGTACTCTGCAGACCAGGACCCAGGCTTTCTCTTTCTCCACTGGTGCTCAAGCCCTTCCAGCTATGAGCCTTGTGTATTAGCACTCTTCCTCACCCTCTTCTCCAATGCTTAATTACACTTTTGATAAGGGAAATGTTAACAAAAGGGGCAACTCACACTCATAGCACACTGTGCTGCTGTGTAGTGACTGAGGAACTCCCTGTCAGATACAGGTTCAAACACCCTTAGACAAGGAAACAGGACACAACCAGAACCCCTGCCTCTCACATCCTAGCAGAGCAAGTAACTTTACCTCTTTGCTAAAGCAGAAAGGAAGAGCAGGAACACAACCCCTCAGTTCCTTCTAATCTGAATGGAAAGATGCAAAAAGCTCCAAAAAGCTGGAGCAGGTGACTGCCATGAGACACCAAAGATCTAGATCCAGGGAGAAGCTAAGGCACACCATTCTTGCCAAGTTTTTCATACTGTGTCCTTAAGGTAGCGCCTGCCCAATAACATAAACCCCTAACTCACTTATGAGTTACATACATTGGGTCATAGAACCATAGAGCTGTCGAGGTTGGAAGAGACCTTTGAGATCATCAAGTCCCCGGTCCCCTAAAGCTCACAATCCTATCACTTCTGCTAAGCCACTGCCACTGAAGATGTCCCTCAGCACAACATCCATGCATTTTTTAAATACCTCCAGGGATGGTGACTTCAACACCTCCCTGAGCAGCCTGTTCCAGTGCCTGAGAATCCCTCCTGTAAAGAAACATTTCCTAATATCCAACCTGAACCTCCCCTGGCACAACTTGAGGCCATTTCCTCTTGTCCTGTCATTTGTTGCATGTGAGAAGAGGCCAAACCCCACCTCACTGCAACCTCCTTTGTGGTAGTTCTAAAGGGCAACAAGGTCTCCCCTCAGCCTCCTCTTCTCCAGACTGACTAGCCCTAGTCCCCTCAGCCATTCCTCATAAGACTTGCTGCGTCCAAGCAGCCTGGTGCAAGGTGACTGCTCCGGTAAGCACCCAGGCACCTGTAAACCAAGTAGGGCAGCACGAGCACCTTGCAGCATGCAAGCCCTTTGGTTTGGCCCTAGCCTTAGAGATGTCTGATCTTCCTGCACTGATGTACACTTCAGACTGGTGAGTGAGTCTTCTGCTCAGATGATCCACCAGAAATCAAACACCAAATCTTTCCCTGTGCTCTAGCTCTAATCCCTTCCCAGCTACTGCACACACAGACCAACAGCAACTCATTTCCTCCTCCCATCTTCAGAGTGAAAATGTTACATCAGGCATGGATCTTGACATCCTGTTGTCCTGGAACCAGTGAATCACAAAGTTCCTTCCTCATAAATGTATTCTTTCGAGGTGGAAAATAATTAACCTCCCCACTCCCTGCTCCTTCCTACTGCCACTATCGAAGTCAGAAATTCACTTGACCCTGTCTGGAAAACAAACAAACAAAAAAACCCCAAACCAACCCAGCCATCATAATTCAGTGCCAGAGAAAGTTCTGTTGATCAAAGCACAGCCTGGTCTTCCCAAGGACACTGCCTCACTACATCACATCATCCAGTCCAGCAACACAGCAGGTATTTATTTTTGTTTGCAAAGTTCCTTTCAAGAAGGTAATGAGTCAATAGTGGCAACTGAACTTGACAGGTTACCTACAAAAGCGAACATTGAAAAAAAAAAAAACCCAAGGAAAAAACCACCAACAACAAAAATTAACACATAATTCATTGTTTGAAATACATTCTCCTGGCAAAACACAACCTAATAATAGTAAAGTTTCAGGGACTGTACACAAAAGCTATCTATTGTGCAGCTAACCAGCACATTTCAACTTATACATGCAGTATATATCCACTTTTAAATTTGAACATGCTGCTAATCAGCTCCTTTTAACATGCAGTTAAGCAGCACATTTAAACATGCTGCTAACCAGCACTTTGAGACATGAACATGCTCTCACTCTTCCACACAGTGCAATCACAGATTCACAGATTGCATCAGGTTGGAAAGGACCCTCAAAGGTCATCTTGCCCAACCCTCCTGCAGTCAGAAGGGACACCTCCAACTAGAGCAGGCTGCCCAGGGCCACAATCCTGAGTGTCTGGCTGAGAAGCAGGAGAGGGACTGTGCACTTCCTGCTGCTGAGGACAGCATTCTTCTTCCAGGTTATTGTGACTAAGTTCTCCAAAAACGGGGTTTGGGAAGGAGGGAAAACACCACCACTCTCACTGTCAACATCCTGTCCATTCATCCTCAGGGCAAAAACAAAAAAAAAGGTGTTTTGCTTCAACCAAGAGGCTGATTAACTAATCACTGGTGCTGATGAAGAAGGATAA
>VWYK01036956.1:23466-40381 GCA_013399775.1 Semnornis frantzii | reverse complement strand
AAAAAAATGAAGTCTGGCAAGCAACGCAGTGCATTTATTTATGTATGGAAATAAACACCAATTTAGAATCATATAATGGTCTGGATTGGAAGGGACCCCCAAAGGTCATCTAGTCCAAACCCCTCTGCAGTAAGCAGGGACATCCTCTACTAGATCAGGTTGCCCAGAGCCCTGTTGAACCTTAGGAAAAGCTTTAATTTTGCACAAATGAAATCTTTGGGCTTTTTTCAAAGTGTGAGAGAACTCTGAGAGAGTTGCAAGTGCCGTGTCTGCTGTAAGTGTTTCTGCACTGAAGATAAAGAGCCAACAGAGAGCAGGACATTCTGCTGGAAAGGTTACAAAGCTCTGTTTACAGAGAATTTTTTAACCAGACAATCATTTGTTACAAGTCTCCAAGATCCACAAGAGGAATCCATTGCTGAGCAGAGTTTAGGGAATATTTTTTAAAGATAGAAACTTATGAAGGAAATATGTAGACTATTAGCACATCATTAAATAGTTAGACCAATTCCATCTTCTGCTTCCCAGTTACTCTCCTCTAGAACAGACAACTGTGCCAGGTGCACAGTGCAGTTTCTGACTTGCAGAGGTGAATTGGAATTTGGATTCCTATCTCTTCCCTCCTCTGCTTTTATTTCTCGGTGTTTTTCTTATCTGGTCTCAAAATGTTGCAAATGTAGCTCTCTTCAGGAACACACTTCTTGGACTTCTTCATCCCAATGAAAACATAAAGATTCATTAAATTCTAGGGAGCAAGTTAAGATTTTCCCAGCCTTTGATGTGATTTAGAAGGGAAGGTACTCTTGAGAAATAACAAGATTTGGAGTTCCTCTATGTTTTAAAATATCATTTGATTGCTCTGTGGTACAAGAAAAGTTCTAAAGGTTAGAGCCCCATTTGCCAATAGCCTTGACTTGCTGTGTCATGTCCTCTATAGCTCTGGCACTGCCATAGTGGTGGGTAGCTGGAGTAGATGGACTGGTGATGGAGAATAGTTTCATATGAAGCCTGGTGGTGTTACAGACCATGAGAATACAGAGGAGGGAAGCTGTGTCACTTGCAGCTCCAGCCTGGCACAAGAATAGCATCA
This sequence comes from Semnornis frantzii, assembly GCA_013399775.1. Lineage (NCBI taxonomy): Eukaryota > Metazoa > Chordata > Aves > Piciformes > Ramphastidae > Semnornis > Semnornis frantzii. Next base: position 39,291 of record VWYK01036956.1, on the reverse strand, counting down.
CAGGCAGCGTAGCTAAGAGGGGACATCCAGGAGAACTGTCAAATTGAGAGGGACGTGGGTTAGAAATAGAGCACAGAGGTAAGGAGGAGCTTGAGACTGAGCAGTAGTTGCACTGGGACAGAGACAAGCTGTGCAATAAACTCAGAGCCTGGAATCAGCTGGGATGGGGTGCATGACCAGATATCCTACAGAGCCAGCAGCAGCAGTGGGGCACAGCCTTACGCTCAGCTGCTGAGCACAGTCAAACCTGTCTGTCAGCAAATAGTTTAGAAACATGCTTGCAAAGTGCTCTCTGCCTGGAGGCTGACAACCTGTTATTGCTATCAATTATTTTGTTACCTCAGAAGGCAGACTAATGGCTCTAAATGCTTCTGACAGTCTCCTTAAGTGCCAACGTAATGCCACATCATTAAATTTTGATGGGTATCTATTTTAGTGTTTGCCACTGTGAGTGGAATTTCCTCTTCTTAAAGACTCTGTAGCTCTAGAAGAACAGTTATTAAGATTGCAAAGGACATGATAAGACTAAGCAGAACATCTGTCTGCTTGATGCATGTGCTCATTTGTGATTGCACAATCACAGAATCACAGAATGGTAGGGTTGGAAGGGACCTCTGGAAATCATCAAGTTCAACCTCCCTGCCAAAGCAGGATCACCTAGGACAGGTCACACAGGAACATATCCAGACCAGTCTTGAAAGTCTCTAGAGAAGGACACTCTACAACCTCTCTAGGCAGCCTGTTCCAGGGCTCTGGTACCCTCACAGTACTTTTTGCTCATGTTGAAGTGGAACTTCCTGTGTTCCATTCTTTGTGCCTCATCCTATTACAGGACATCACTGAAAAGAGCCTGGCCCCTCCTTCTTGACACTCACCCTTCAGATAGTTGTAAAAAATAATATCTCTTTTCAATCTTTTCCAGACTGAGGAACCCCAGGTCTCTCAGTTTCACACAGGAACTTTTCCTCTGACAAAAGATAAACAGAAATATATTGAGATGCATAAGCTTTGCACACAGGAGGCAATGATTTCTCTGTAGGAACCCAACTTCACCTGTTGTACAGTATTTATTAAATGAGGTAGGGGACTATAAAGAGGGAAGGAATGATTAAGGCTGGTGCATATTTCCTCAGGAAAATCTAGCTCTATCCCTGTTGTGTTTGTGGGATGGATTTCCTACATGGTGCTAGTCATACCACGTGAAGCAAACATGGATTTTGCTTCTTTACTGGACTTTAGATGGATTGTGAAGGTTTTTCACTCCCAAGACTGATGCCCGTTTTGGGGAGGTTGTTAGAGATCTGGGCTTTGTTGTGCAGAAGTCTGGAGCATTCACTCCTGTGCTGGAGACAAATGGGGCTGTGATCAGAGCAGATGCAGCACCCACTCCAGCACTCTGAAAACCACATCCTAAGGAGCAGATATCCTAATCAAACTCCCACTCTCTTTGTGCTTCCATCTTCTAGCCAGAAATGATTCATTTTGTTCTCTGAGGAGTGTGTGGTAAGCAGGGCGTTGAATAAAGAGGCTAAAATCAATTGTTATGCACCTGCTTTTCAGATGACAAGGGTCCAGCCTGCATGCCAAATGAGTAGAAGGTCTTCAGGAAAAATAATGAAAGAACAAAAAAGTAGAGTTTCTCAACAATGTAAACACATACAGGACCATTTTTGTGAATAATGATATTTGACATGACATGCCTTTAGTGGCTGTGGATACTTCAAGCTTCTTACATAGGAAAGCAAAGAGGAAAAGGAAGAGGAAAGAAAAGGTGAAGAAGGGGAAGCGGAAAGGGAAGAGCAGTTTCTAATCCCCTTGTAAAGACTTGAAAGGTGACTGAGCAATCTAGGGAATCATTATGCAAACAGAAGGAAATCCTAAATTCTTTTATGCTGTTTGGGAACCAAAGGGCTGATTTAGGACTTTTTTAATGCAGGGAGCTGGTAGAATGGTGCGTTTCAAACCTCATGCAGACTCAGCCTTGCTACTACACATTAATCTTCAAAACCAAATTTTCTTCACGCCTTTACCAACCGCTTTTAAGAGCAGCGAGTGGTCACCAGCAGCAGCACTGTCACTTCAAACGCCGGGGCGGCAAGAGAACACCCAGATGAACTTTTCGTCAGTCAGCGGGATGAATTCGGAAGCACCGCTTTTGCGCATCCTACTTCAGTTAAGCGCAAACTGTTCCCAGGGGCTCTCTGCGATCAAATGATTCTTTCTTAANGGACGCAGCCGTCACCTGGCAGCGGCCTGAGGGCGCCTTCCCCTGGCGGCGGGGCCGGGCCGAGCCGTGCCGCACAGTTCGCCGCGTTCCTTGTATGTTGGGTAGCTTTCCATTTAAAAAAGGCTAATTATAAGGTAAGATAATGAGATTTTGTTCCAACTGTGCTACTTGTTCTGGCACATGCGCACTGCCGGTTAACCGAGCGTACTGGGCATTAGCGGCGACGCCGGTGGGAGGCTGGAGCGGGCTCTGCGATGCCCAGGGCAGCCCCAGTGCCGCGGCTCCGGCTGCGGGCGGGCTGGCCGCAGCACAGCTGCGCGCAGGGACGCGGCGGTCCCGGGCCGAGGTCAGCGTTTGCTTGGAGCCCTGGGAGACGCTGCACCTGGTAGCTTTCTGCTGCGCGACTTCCTCGCCCGGACAGCGCCCGGAGGGGTCAGGGAAGGATAACTGGAGACAGGTTTGCCACATTTCGTTCCTCAGCTCAGCGCTGCTGCTGCCTTTTCTCACGGGTGCTGCTGGTATGCTTTGTGCGCACTGTCTTCTCTTCTGAACTGCGAGATTAACATGGACACATGGACATCTTTCTTGGGAGGTTGGAGAAGAGTGCCCGTCCCGTTGTAATACTGCTCTGTAGCCTGAGCTGGGTATGGTCGGATCTTGGCCTTAAAGGTATTTGGTGCTTTTCTTACGGCTTGAAATTGTGCCGGGGAGGTTTAGATTGGGTATTAGGAAGCGTTTCTTTACTGAAAGAGTGGTCAGGCGTTGGAATAGGCTGCCCAGGGAAGTGATGGAGTCACCATCCCTGGAGGTGTTCAAGCAGTGTATAGACTTTGGGACCTGGTTTAGTGGACATGGTGATGTTGAATGTTGGACTTGATGAAATCTTTTCCAAGTGAAAAAACTATGATAAGTTGGTGCGACACTAAATCTATTCAATGTTCTCACTCCAAAGCACTGCCTCTAGTCACTGTTCAGTTGCAGTAAGACAGCTCATTTGTGTTGAAACTTTCTCAGCAAACTGGATTTGAATCTTGACAGTCAGCATTGGAAACAAACAGAGGAGGAAAATTTGTTTTGCAAGACAAGCAATGTGTCTTCCTAAAGACAACGTTTTCTTTCAGTATGCTTTGGGGACTCTTGTGTGGTTTTGAAGTTGCAAGAGTATTATTTTGCTTTTGATATAATTTGATAGAATCTCTTCTAAAAAGTTAGTTCTCAGTGGAAAATATACAGATTTTTGTACTTTAGCTTTGTACAGTAGGTAGCCGCCAAAAAAATGTCTTTAGAATTACTAGAACTGATTTATTTTACTTAAAGGTTTTGTTTTCAGAGTTGCCTCTGTGATAAACTGAACCTGGACAGTTCTGTATCAGGGTCCTTCACACATTTGTGCCTTGCCTTTAGAGTTTAATGGATAGAAAGTCACACAGATGTGTGTTATTCTTTTTCTTGCCATGGGATCTGACCTCATTTACATCTTTCCTCTCTCAGTTGAGATGCACCTGAGGGAAGAACTGAAGCTGATGATTTTAAAACTTTACCTAATTTGTAATTGCCCAGCCTCAGTGTTAGGCCTGAGTGCTTTGCTTCCTAGAGAGCTCAACCACCTTTTGGCTTTACTTGATTTTAGCAAATTTTAAGTCCTCTGAATCAGTGAAATTCAGCCTGTGGGTACCTCAGCCAAACATGGAAGCACTCAGAAACAATCCTGACATGTGCAGGATTTTCCAGTGGCTGTAGAAATAATCTTCAAAATCAGCTGTTGTACATTAAACAGGAAAAAAAAAAAAGATAAAATGAAGAAGGAACTCCTTTATTAAGTTAAACTACCTCTTGCTGGTTTTCATTGTCCCAGGACTCTAGAGAGCAGCCTCTCACATCACTTAATGGGCAACAGCTTTCTAGCTACCACCACTAGGAAGCTGTCTGGTCTTTCTTAACTCTACATATGCAGTAGCAAGCTTTTCAGGGTTGAAGTGGAAGAACAAGCCTGTGAAGGCATTTGCTTTCCCAGTGCTGCCTGGGAATTGCTATGTGAATGGCAGAAATGCTCTTGGCCACTCAGAGGAAGCAGCCTTCATTGACCATCAGTCAACCTGTCCTTTGAATGTCCAAGTCCTTGTTACCACACTTCTCTTGACCCCCACTCACTGGTTGCCCACAAAATCATTAAAAAGTCATCACATCCCATTGCAGCAAACTTTTCAGAACTTAAATATCAAAAATAAGGCACTACAGAGGAGAAGCATGTCTCAGATGGCTTTGTGCTAGAGCAGCAATGAGGAGCTCTGTGGACCTCCAGGCTGTGTCCAAGCTCAGATCCTCAGGTGCCCTTACCTGCTTCCCTTCTTCCTTTCCTTTTCCTTCTACCTGCTGTTCTTCCTGCTGCCCCTGCCTTCGCTAGCAGATGGGCATAGCTTTCCATCCCTCTCCAGACTGTCCTCCACAGTAAGTCCCTCTTGAGTGCTTCATTAAGCACTGAGAGACACCTTGGGAAGCTTGGCATGGTCTGTTTGCAAAGCAAGGAGCTAAACCAGGTCACTGCAGCTGTAGTGCCAAAATGTTCAGAGATATGCAAACCACAAGGGAAGCTCTTGTCCTTTGGGCTTTGTTCTGCCTTATCAGAAGTTCCTAATGTAGGTGAGTGCCCATTTCTATGCTAGAGATGGAAAAGGTTGCAGGAACATTTGTGGTATTTTCTCACCTTGATGGAATTACAGGTGGAAAGGGCAATGCAAGTACTGGTATAATTGTCAGTAAATGTTTTGGGGCTTTTCACTTGTGCACTTTGTGTTTAAAACATTCTGAGGTGAATTTTTTTGCGTTGGTTGGGTTTTCTTGGTGGTTTTTGTTTGTTTTTTAAGGAGAGAAGTGGGGATTTGGACATCACTGAGCACCCGTTCCTTGATAAGAAAATACAAGGCAATTTCAGATAAAATATTGTAAGCCACTTTGGAGAATGGCTTCTTAAGCAGCTATCATTGCTAAGCAGGGTTTTTACAGTTCCCACTTTGCTACATGCATTGTATTCCAAATGTAGTCAGGAAGTTTGTGGTCCTGCAGAAGGCAAGGAAACATCTGCTGGCCACTAGCCATAATTTCCCTTGCAAATGTAGGCATAAGCCAATGGCTGGGTTTAGCTAAGGTCTTACTGCTGCTACTGCTTTTTACCAATTACTGGACCTCAGGTGGGATTTATTTTATTTGTAATGCCCATTGGTGGTCTCCTGGTAGGAAACCATTGCAGTTTCTTTCAAAAACACAAACCCATTGTTCTCCAGTTGCAAGTTATAACTCATATTGAAGTCTTACTCTGGTCTGAAAGAGACGCTGTGGAAATTGTACTGTGGGGCTCCTCCTTTGCATCTCAGTGACTGAACTTGCTTGTTTGTTTCTGCATCTGCCAAAGGCCATGTGTATGGGTAAGTGAAGTCTGTAGCTTTATTGACTCGATTATTTGATCAGCCTTAAAGGGAACGTTAAACCACTCTGATGGGTAACTAGCAGACTTCAGCAAGGAGCACTTCAACCACTCTGCATTCCTGATTGGGAGGAGGAGCCATCCATAGCCTCTGTCACCTGTCCTTTAGGGCAGACTCAGGGAGTGGTTTGCAGCAGACCAAAGCCCTTTCTTGTGTTGGACACCCAAACTGTGCTGTTTCACAAACTGCAAGCCTTACAAACACGATAACTGGGCTTCCTGGCAGCTGGCATGTAGCTGAGTGGGGATGACATGGTACTGCCCATGCTTCAAGGCAAAATTGCCAGCAAACCCTGAAGGAGTGATTAGCCCCAGCCTGAGCAAGGCAGGCAGAACTAGACAAGACCATAACCATAATAAAATGAAGCTGCACCTGCTTCCTGTCACACTTCTGGTGTTCAGTTCAAAGCTTGGAGGAAGGGGAAGCAGAAACACCTTGTGCAATGAAATGTTTCAGCACCAAACCCAAAGGAAGGAGGACAGGGAGGGCCTGGTTGCTGCCCATCTGCTCCCACCTTCCTCCTTGCTGACTGCTTCCAGCACACCATTCAAGCACATGGTTCAAAGTACATCCATAGCTACTCTTCCTCCATGCTGGTGTCTGCTGGTTTTACAAGCTGAGATTGGTCATTGAAAGAAAACAAGAAAGGAAGAAAACATCTGCTGGCCACTAGCCATAATTTCCCTTGCAAATGTAGGTGTAAGCCAATGGCTGATTTTAGCTAAGGTCTTACTGGCATGGAAAGTCCCTGGCATGGCTGCCCACAGACTGACCTCCTGCTGCCCTGGTGCTACCTGGTGTGGCTGTGGGTAGCTAATGCTGCAGGCTGGGCAGGAATGCAGGAGATGAAGCTCCTTGATGCACCATGGACCATAAGTTACATCAGTGTCCAGCATTGGGCTGAAAGGGACAGCCTTTAAAGATGGCCTTTAAAGAGGCCATCTTGTCCAACTCCCCCTGCAGTAATCAGGGACATTCTCAACTCAATCATGTTGCTCAAAGCCTCACCAAACCTCACCTTTTAATGTCTCCAGGGATGGGGCCTCCACCACCTGAGCAAACTGTTCCAGTAAAGAACTTGTTCCTAGTGTGCAACCTCAATCTGTTCTTCCCCAGTTTAAAATCATTGCCCCTTGTCCTATTGCTACAAACCCTTGTGAGCAGTCCCTTCCCATCTTTCTTGTAGGTCCCCTTCAGGTACTGGAAGGCTGCTATGAGATTTCTATGAAGCCGCCTCTTCTGCAGGCTGTACCCAACCCAAACTCTCAGCCTATCTCCACAGGAGAGGTGCTTCAGCTCTCTGATCATTTCGGTGGCACTCTGCACCCTCTCCATTGTGGCAGAGAAGCAGGGAATGGCACAGTCCTGGGGTGTGTAACTGAGGCAGGTGGCAGTTTACACATACTCCTACCTCAGGGTTTGCTATTTTATTTACCCAATGTACTGCCAGAGGGGAAGGTGATTGAACACTGAACAGCTGTAGGGCACCTGTTCCTCAAGGAGCACAGATAACAGAAGGAGAGACCACCTGGACCCTCCTGGCAGCAGGAGACCATGTATTAGGGGAACGACTCAGGCTGCATGTTTTGACCTGGTATGTGTGGTACCCCTTGGGGAACAGAGATGCTGCACAGATCTCAGCAGTGCTGTCCACAGAGAAGCACTGGGTGCAATCTCCAACTCCACAGGGAACTGGAGCTGGTCTACCTGCTTCCCTGCTGTGCTCCAGCTGCTGAGCCCCTGAGACTCTTACTGATGAATGCAGATTATCCAATTGTGTCCAAACATTTCTCCCTGTCTCTAAAAAAGAAACACAAACCAAGATAGAAAATGCAGGGACTGGATTGGGAGTACCAAATTGTTGGCTTCTCAGTGTTTCGGCTATATCTAACTTCATATCTCATTATTAGAGGTTTGGGTTTGTATGGTTTTTGGTGTGTGTGTGAGGTTTGTGTTGGTTTTTTTTGTTTGGTTGTTTTGGTGTTTGGTTTTTTTTTTTTTGGGGGGGGGGGGGGGTTTTGGTTGTTGTTGTTGGGGTTTTTTGTTGGGTTTTTTTTCTTATTTTTCAACTTTCTGGCCATCCAGAGTGGAGTTGCTCTAGGTAACACATTGAAGACTTGTGGTCTGACTCTGAGGTACTTCTAGTATTGTATCAGAGCCCATGCAGGTCTGCAGTACTCGGCAAGCATTAGCAGCAGCAGTCAGATGAGAAGCCTGATAATAAATCAGTTATGAGGGTCTGGAGGGAACACCATCACCTTGCAGTCCTGAAATTCCAGTTTTAACTACTGAGGCATGAGAGTTGTACAAGGATGGAAAAGTGGAAGCAAGCTTCAACTCAGCTTTATTTTAGTGTTCAAACACTCAGAAAGTGTAGGTTTTGTTTATTGCTTGGGCATCTGCACAGGTTTGGCTGCTACTTTGCCAGCCATCCTTCACAGAACTTGATTTTAGAAGCAGTTTCCCGGGACATGAAAACCAGGAGTGCTCTCAAGTATCTCTTGTGAAAGTTCAGTGGTCACATCTCAGGCAGTCAGTTTCACCATGGGAAAGCTGAAGCAGGATAAAAAGCTGCTCGGTGCTTCATGCCTCCTTCAGCACAAACATGTTAGCAAATTCACTTCCAAATATTGACACAGGTACAGGCCTTTATTTTTGCTTTTCCCAGAGGGGCCAGGTCAGTTATTCCCCACTGCTAGCTCTTCAGCTGGGCACAGCAAGGCAGTGACACTGCTAATGTGCTTTCTTCTGTTGCTCAGTCTTATCCTTGGCATTTTTCTTAGTTTAACAGATAATATGATTTGATTGTGTGGGTTTTTAGTGTATTTCTCAACAGTATTCCTTGGTAGGCCCTCAGGTAATTGTGGGGCCAGTAAGTTCTTCTGCACTATGGTTTGCAGCCTGGCTGGTGTGTACCACCTGTTGCAACTGCTGGGTGAAAAATCACACATGCCCTTTATGAACAGTTATCTGAGCATCTCTAGACAGGCTTTCAAGTGGCCAGATTGTTAAAAAGAAAACAAAATGCCATCTTCTGGTTTGGGGTTTTTTTTTTGTTTGTTTGTTTATAGGGGGTCACCTTAAAATTTTCCTGTGGGACAAGGGAAGCTAGAAATATTCTCTGTTTTGAAAATCTGTGAATAAAAGAATGGTCTGGGTTGGAAGGGACCTCCAAAGGCCATCTAGTCCAATCCTCTCTGCAGTCAGCAGAGGCATCACATTGACCAGAGCTCTGTCAAGCCTCACTTTGAATATCTCCAGGGATGGGGCCTCACCTCCTACCTCCTTGGGCAACCTGTTCCAGTGTTCCACTACCCTCATGGCAGTGGAACTTGTTCCTATCATCAAATGTTCATGACTTAGGAGATGGGTCTCTTAGTTGCCAGGTTATGGCATTCAGCTTTAGCAGGGCAAATAATGTTTTTGTGGAAGGATGCATACTATTTCTTTTAAATTTTGCTTGAGGAAGATGAGGGAGAGTTCTTGGCAAAACCTTTTGCATGAAGCAGTGTGACAGAGCAGCCAGGGAATATATATTGCATGCTAATAAAGTTCCTTCTTCAGTGTGAAAAGTGTGTGCTTTGTGAGTGGCAGCAGGGCTTTTTTTGCCTTTTGACATTCTAACTTGACCTGTAATGAGGCATCCACCAGCATGTCTTTTCAGTCCTTTCTAAAGAGCTGCCAAAACCAAAGAGACTTTTTTTTTTTTTGAGACTAAACTGTGACCCAGCAAGGTTAGCTGGAAGGTCTGTTTGTTTTTCTCTCTCCTGCTGGTTCCTACTATTCTCTTACTCCCACATCTTATCCGACTCTTGTTTTCCAATGCATTCTTCAGCCTTTGCCTACCTACTGCATCCTGTGTTCTGCTTTCTGACTTCCTTCTCCTTTCTTATAGCTTTTCTTTTCAGTTCCTGTTCATTATGGTCCCTGGGGAGCAAGGAGTAAAACATTAACAGTTGCTAGAGAACCAAGTTTTTATAGCTTTTGTTAAGAGTTTAGAGTTCAGGTGAGGGCTCCAGGAGACATCTTTTATGTACATTGTTGTGCCCTGGAGTTCTTTGCACCACTTCATTCACGGGGCAGCAGAGAGGAATGTCTATCTGTGCTTCACCTTTGCCATCTACAGCCCAGTATTTAAAACTAAAATGCTGACAGAAGTCACTCCTTGCTAAAATGTGGATGCTCCAGTTACTGTGAGCTAGTGAGCAGGTGGTAAATTGTCCTTCTACTGTCACTTCACTGTGTGTCTGTTACAAAGAGGTTGAAAAGCTTCAGACACAAAGTAATAAGTGAGGAGGGTAGATTTAAACTGGATAGTAAGAAGAAATTCTTTACAGTGAGGGTGGTGAGACACTGGAACGCGTTGCTCGGGGGGTCATGGATGTCCCTTCCCTGGAGGTGTCCAAGGCCAGGTTGGATGAAGCCTTGAGCAGTCTGGCATAGTGTAAGGTGTCCCTGCCCAGGGCTGGGGTGTTGGCACTAGATGATCTTCAGGGTTCCTTCCAACCCAAACCATTTTATGAATCCATGAATGCTCCCAATTGTGTTCTTACATCACGTGCAGGACCTTCCTGTGCTGATGTTGACATATCCTGAATATAAATCACAGGTATAAAGTTCTCACATTACTAAGAATTTCTGCATTGAAATATTCCCTGGGTAGGGCTCAATAATGTAGGTATCTTTATCTTTTTGAGGGTATAGCTAATTTGTGTATTGCAAGCCTTATATAGTGTCTGAAAATCATACAACTTTAAAGAAGAGTATTTTCCAACTGAGCTTAGCAGTAATCAGAGGTTTTAGTCTGGTCCTTGCAGTCCACCAAATCCTCTGTTGTAAATAAAAATGTGCCTGGAAGAAGCTTTTTAATGTAATTGTCACTGTGCTGGCAAATTTATCTTGTTGCTAATTTCTTATGCCTGTGATGCCCAGACGGTTATCAGTTGTGTGCTAATGTAATCTTCTGTCCTGCTGTTTTATTTATAACCAGGATTAATCCTATTATAACTAATGGCTTAGTTTTCGTTTTTTTTTTAATCTCGTTTTCCATTCTTTTGTGTGTGTGCAAGACATAAGGAGGAATCCACCTTGTAAAACAACTTGGGTATAAATGGATGAGTAGATAATATCCTGTTGGGATATTATATACTTTTGCCAACATCAACCTGAGAGAGAAATAAATATAAATGAATATTTATATTCAACTAAATATAAATGAATATTCATATTCATTTAAATATAAATATTTATATTCATGAAAATATAAATGAATATTTATATTCATGTAAATATAAATTAAATAAACCTGATTTTTATGTTTTTTTTTAATCTACACATGTATGAACTTTCAATGCTTTTCAGATTTCTAAATGATCTGATGTAATTTTCAGTTTACTTTAGTAATTTAAAATACTTGGTTTGGGAAGGTATTTGTGGTAGGTAGTTATTTCTTGAAGGACTACCTAGGTTATTGACAAATAAATGTGATAAGATAAAGGTGATTTAAAAATGGAGAGACATATATACATATATATGTATGTATATATATGCGTGTGTGTTTGTGTATATATAAATGTACATGTGTGTATATATAAATGGACATATATTTTAAAATATATTTATTTCATGCATCTTTTCTGTCTTGTTTCAGATTGAAGAAACTCCTTGAACAGGAGAAGATCTATCAAGCCCGGAAGGAGAAGGAACATACAAAGAGACTCAATAAACTAAGAGAAGAATTAGTCAAGCTCAAATCGTTTGCACTCATGCTGGTGGATGAAAGACAAATGCATATTGAACAACTTGGTCAGCAAAGCCAGAAAATCCAAGACTTAACCCAAAAACTAAAGGAAGAAGAAGAAAAGCTTAAAATTATTAGTGCAAAAACAAAGGAGGATGGACAAAAACTGATGAAGTTAGAGGCAGAGCTTGAACGCAAGACATCATCGTTTTCTCAAGAACATGAGGAGATGACTGCTAAACTGGCTAACCAAGAGTCACATAACAGGCAGCTAAGGCTTAAACTGGTGGGGCTGACTCGCAGAATAGAGGAGCTAGAAGAAACTAACAAAAATCTTCAAAAAGCTGAGGAGGAGCTTCAAGAGCTAAGAGATAAAATAGCAAAAGGGGAATGTGGGAACTCTAGCTTAATGGCCGAAGTGGAAAACCTCCGCAAGCGTGTCCTCGAAATGGAGGGGAAAGATGAAGAGATCACGAAAACTGAATCCCAGTGTAAAGAGCTGAAAAATAAACTGCAAGAGGAAGAGCACCATAGCAAAGAGTTGAAACTTGAAGTGGAAAAATTGCAGAAAAGAATGTCAGAACTGGAGAAGCTGGAAGAGGCTTTCAGTAAAAGTAAGTCTGAGTGTACCCAGCTACACTTAAACCTGGAGAAAGAAAAGAATTTGACAAAGGATCTGATAAATGAGTTGGAAGTGGTGAAGACTCGAGTGAAAGACCTTGAGGCATCAGAGAGCAAGTTGGAAAAGGCTGAAATAAGCTTAAAGGATGACCTGACAAAGCTGAAGTCGTTTACTGTCATGTTGGTTGATGAACGAAAAAACATGATGGAAAAAATAAAACAGGAGGAAAAAAAGGTGGAGGGTCTAAACAGGAATTTTAAAGTTGAGCAAGAGAAAGTTATGGATGTCACCGAGAAGCTGATAGAAGAAAGTAAGAAATTTTTGAAACTGAAATCTGAAATGGAGGAAAAAGTGTCTAATTTGACGAAAGAAAGGGATGAGTTAATTGGCAAACTGAGAAGCGAGGAAGAAAAATCCTCTGAACTAAACTGCAGGGTTGACCTGTTAAAGAAAAGAATAGATGGTATGGAGGAAGTTGAAAGAGAAATTACGAGAGGTCGGACCAGGAAAGGGCCAGAGCATGGCTGTCACGAGGACAACAAGATTAAAGAACTTACTGTTGAAATCGAAAGGCTGAAAAAACGTCTCAAACAGCTGGAGGTGGTCGAAGGAGATTTGATGAAGACAGAAGATGAGTATGATCAACTGGAGCAGAAATTTAGGACTGAGCAGGACAAAGCTAACTTCCTCTCTCAGCAGCTGGAGGAGATGAAACTTCAGATTGCCAAAACAAAAGCAATAGAAAAAGGTGAAGCGGTGAGCCAGGAGGCAGAGCTGCGACACAGGTTTCGTCTGGAAGAGGCCAAAAGCAGAGATTTGAAAGCAGAAGTTCAAGCTCTTAAGGAAAAAATCCATGAGCTGATGAACAAAGAAGACCAGCTTTCTCAGCTCCAAGTTGATTATTCAGTTCTGCAGCAAAGGTTTATGGAAGAAGAAAACAAAAACAAGAGCATGGGGCAGGAGGTTCTGAACCTCACAAAGGAGCTGGAGCTTTCTAAGCGTTACAGCCGCGCTCTGAGGCCCAGCATAAACGGGCGAAGAATGGTCGATGTTCCCGTGACGTCCACCGGTGTGCAAACAGATGCTGTAAGCACTGAAGCAGCAGAAGAAGAAACTCCAGCAGTGTTTATAAGGAAGTCTTTCCAGGAGGAGAATCACATCATGAGCAATCTGCGGCAGGTAGGTCTGAAGAAACCCACAGAGCGTTCCTCAGTGCTTGAGAGATATCCTCCAGCAGCGAATGAACTTGCGATGAGGAAATCTTGGATACCATGGATGAGAAAGAGGGAAACTGGGGCTCAGGCAACTGCTGACAAAGGAGCCCGAACCCAAAGTAGTCCATCTCACCCTGGGGAGGTTGTCCTTTCACCGAAGCAGGGTCAACCTCTTCATATTCGGGTGACGCCAGACCATGAGAACAGCACAGCTACTCTGGAGATAACCAGCCCGACCTCGGAGGAGTTTTTTTCAAGTACCACTGTCATCCCTACTTTGGGAACTCAGAAGCCACGAATAACCATCATTCCCTCTCCAAACGTTATGCCACAGAAAGGAAAAGGCAGCGAGAGCCCCATGGGCCCAGATCGTTCTATGTCTCCAGTCACTATAACAACATTCTCCAGGGAAAAGTCCCCAGAGGGAGGGAGAGGACCCTTTGTAGACAGGCCTGCATCGCCGATCCAGATCATGACAGTGTCAACATCTGCAGCCCCAGCGGAAATCTCCGTCTCTCCGCAGTCGCAAGATATGACCATGGGAAGGGCTGTCTTCAAAGTAACGCCAGAAAAGCAAACCGTTCCGACTCCCATCCGCAAGTACAACGCCAACGCCAACATTATTACCACAGAAGACAACAAAATCCACATCCACTTAGGGTCTCAGTTTAAACGCTCTCCCAGTGCTGCCCCTGAAGGTGCAAGCCCTGTGATAACAGTCAGACCAGTGAACGTGGCAGCAGAGAAGGAAGTTGTGACTGGTACTGTCCTTCGGTCCCCCCGGAACAACCTGTCCTCACGACCTGCAGCGAGCAAGGTGACGAGTACTATCACTATAACTCCTGCTACAACATCTTCCACCCGAGGAACACAGTCAGTGGTAAGTGGCATGGTCTTACGATGTTATCATAGAATGCCTTAGCTTGGAAGGGACCTCAGACATCATCTACTCCAACCTCCTCACCAGTCAGGGAACACCTCTCAACTAGAGCCATCTGCTCAAGGCCTTAGAGGAGAGGCACCCACACCCTCCCTGGGCTGCCTATTCCAGAGTCTGACCACCCTTGTACTGAAGAACTTCCTAAGATCCAGTCTAAACCTACTCTCTCTCAGCTTAAAACCATTCCTCCTTGTCCTGTTGCTAGACACCCTTATGAAGACTCTCTCTCTTCAGCCTTCCTGGAGGATCCTTTCAGATTAGCTTCATGGTGAGGAGAAGGGCAACCATAGCCTGGATTTCAGACACCTACAGGGCAGGTGGATAGACCAATGCACAACTCTTAGCTTCTTAGACTGACAGATTCATAGAATGATTTGGATTGGAAGAGTCCTAAAATATCATCTAGTTCCAACTCCCCTGCCATAAGCAGGGACGCCTTCCACTAGACCAAGTTGCTCAAAGCCTCATCTAACTTTGCCTTGAACACCTCCAGGGAGGGGACATCATACACTTTCCTATATTAGTTTCAGATATGAACATAACTATAAAATCAGTACTATAAAGCAGAGCTATAAAATCAGATATGGACTTAATTATAAAATTCAGAATTTTGTACCAGTGTTGGACGCTGCTTTACTTTTGGCATTTCTACCCAAGAAGTAAGTTTGAAAGGAAGTCCCTTCAGAGTTCATCCAAAGCTTATTTTTATAATGGCACTCCTTAAAACTGCAAGTGAGAGACAGAGAGAGACAAAGAATGACAGAGATGACAGAGCAGGAAACTGTATTTTTAATTTTCATGGGTGCAATTTCTGGCTTCTGAAAACACTCATAATGAGTTTTTTGGTCCAGCTGGTGGTGGGTCTTTAGAGCCTGGTTATGCAGGATTCTTTGATATAATCCCATTATAGTTATAATTTAATTAATACCTGCTGTAATACTGGATGCCAAAGGAATAAACAGGCAGATGTAGAACCACTGCTTACAGCTCCAAGCCTCTTTCAGCCAGTGGATAATGAAGCTCTTCCTCTAAAATTCTCAGCTGCTTCCTCTAACATATTTTTGCTGCCTTCTCTCTGTGGTGACACCTCTGCTTCTTTTTCACTTAGAGCAATCCCTCACTTCTGTCTTTAAACATACTGGACAATATTTTTTAATAGCCCTCCCACCAGGTTCATTACTGATCAGTCCCTCACCTCTGTCTTTAAACATACTGGACAATATTTTTTAATAGCCCTCCCACCAGGTTCATTACTGATCAGTCTCTCACCTCTGTCTTTAAACATACTGGACAATATTTTTAATAGTCCTCCCACCAGGTTCATTACTCATCAGTCCCTCACCTCTGTCTTTAAACATACTGGACAATATTTTTTAATAGTCTTCCCTCCAGGTTCATTACTGATCAGTCCCTCACCTCTGTCTTTAAACATACTGGACAATATTTTTTAACAGTCCTCCCACCAGATTGATTACTGGTTGTGGTTTTGCATTGCTTTGGTTGGAAATACCCTGGGAAAGAAAAATTTAACCAAAATAGAAACCAAACAGTACCGCATTAGTCCGAAAGCTTATTTAGCCAGACAGAGCCTGCAGCAGAT